>CAMZMU010000060.1:47140915-47246340 GCA_947311845.1 Poa pratensis
CAATTCCCCTTTGTACCAGCTGAAAAAACTACTAGCTATCATGTGAAGGAACCTGACGTCCCTACATTCAAGAGTAACACATATCAGGGAAGTTATATGGCACGCAGTGATGGGCACAATGATGCAATTGAGGAAAGGAATAATCTTATGCTTTATAACGGTGCTGATGATGTATCAAGGAAGTACAGCTCTAGTATTGAAGGCCTGACTCAGCGGTGCTGATGATGTATCAAAAACTACTAGCTATTATGTTATGGCCTAACATAACACAACCAAGCAAAAAAGTCCAACAAAAAAGTGTGTTGTGTGTTGTAAATGTGCAAGAATCTACTCCTAGGTGTGACCGACATCACCGGCTTCACTTTCTCTCTAGTTAGTTTCTGCACTTAGAGGTGAAAACTCCCCTTTCGGGCGAACCGGATGGAATCGTGTGTCGATTTGGGGTAGACTTTGGTTTCTCATGTTCCTATGGCCTAACATAACACAACCAAGCAAAAAAGTCCACTGGGCTACCCCGTTTCGACGCACGTCTATGGAGGTAGACGGAAACGTTAGGGTTTTTCCAGCGGATTCAGGGTTTCACGAAGCGGCGGCCCCGGAGCGTCGGAACCCCACCCAAACCTAGCTTGTGACATACCATATGTATACAAGTGTGTTGTGTGTTGTAAATATGCAAGAATCTACTCCTAGGTGTGACCGACATCACCGGCTTCACTTTCTCTCTAGTTAGTTTCTGCACTTAGAGGTGAAAACTCCCCTTTCGGGCGAACCGGATGGAATCGTGTGTCGATTTGGGGTAGACTTTGGTTTCTCATGTTCCTATGGCCTAACATAACACAACCAAGCAAAAAAGTCCACTGGGCTACCCCGTTTCGACGCACGTCTATGGGGGTAGACGGAAACGTTAGGGTTTTTCCAACGGATTCAGGATTTCACCGAAGCGGGGCCCGGAGCGTCGGAACCCCACCCAAACCTAGCTTGTGACATACCATATGTATACAAGTGTGTTGTGTGTTGTAAATGTGCAAGAATCTACTCCTAGGTGTGACCGACATCACCGGCATCACTTTCTCTCTAGTGAGCCAGGAAAAGTTTTTATTTGTTTTACATGTATATGTTGTAGGGTTGGGTTCCGGAAAACTCAAACCGTTATTTTACGGGGGTGGGATACTGAAATTGGGAGGGCAATTATAGGTCCAATATATATAAATTACAACTACATTAAATATTATGTAGAGAAATAAAGAAATGAATATTATATACAAAAATAAATTAAAAAAAACAACTAAACGCCGACGGCAGCCGTCGGCGTATAAACGACGCTGGACGGTTCCGTTATGCCGCCCTTTGTACGCCGACGGGATTTAGAACGCCGACGGCAGCCGTCGGGGACTTAATTCTACGCCGACGGCGCATCGTACGCCGACGGCCTGTTCGTCGTCTGCCCTAGCCCGTGCTGTACGCCGACGGCCCCGACATTTGGCCGTCGGCGTTTTGACGGTTTCCCGTAGTGAGTGCACACTGCAATTGGTGCACACTGCAACTGCCGAGAAACAAAATAGTTTTTTTTTAGAACCGCGAAACAAAATTGTTATACGGTGCTATGAATTCAAGTTATACCAGAACTGGGCCAAGGATTTGGCCCATTAACACGAATAGATGAACTTGTCCTTTTTTTTATTTCTCAAGATGTGCTTCATTTTTTTATTACGTGGTAGAATTATGTTATATGTCCATGTTGTAAACTATATTCAGATTTATTGACAACATATAGAACTTCTAGATATGTTCTCAGTGCCTAAATAGTATCCTTCTGGGGAGATCCAGCTTCAAACTTATCGAGTTGGAGGTGCTCCCTGAATTTTAATTAAAGAAATCTTGTCACACAAGACACAAAAACACTGAAAGAGCCATCGACACCTCTACATAGTGATGAGCTATGTCTTTGTTTTGTTATAGAAAGAGCTTTATTGTTGTCCGACTTCTGCAACAAAATGATAGAACTCACATATCCTTCAAATTTACAGTGATAAAGTTTGTACCATCCAAAACAAAAATGAATCAAAGCATTACATCCCGATTTTTTCTCTCTCAAAAAAGGAGCTCAAAGCGCATCGAAATGATGCACGCGGCCTTTCATTGCATAGTTTAAGAGAGTCTAAGTACTATTAAACCGATTAAACAAGCACGATGAAGACTTTTCCACGGTTGTATCATCTGATTCGGCGTTTGAGTAAAAAAAAAACCTTTATTAAAAAAAGAAATAGACGTCCTGACAATCAAGTCTGACTGCAGGCGTTGCGGCATCCCTTCCTTGTCCTTCAATGATTCTTAGTATAGAACAAGACCTCAAACTGTTTATCTGTAAAAAGATAAGTTTTAAATTATCGGATACTTTTTACACTATAGCTCACCTGGAAATATGTTGAAGCGTTAGGGATCCGAAGCCTCCTCTCTTGATACGATTGCGTCCACTAATTTTTTGTTGTTCTCTTAATTAGTTCTTGTAGCTCTTGACCTTGTCCTTCTCTCTTGTGTTATCTTCTTTCCAAGCCAATTGGTAATAAATGGCACACAATGTTGTTTCTGTAAAACCTTTTTAGCATACAAAATATTGTTTTGACAAAACCATATTGAGAAGTTGTGTCCATTTGTTCTTCGATTTGCGCCAGCATTCCCCCATTTCATCACTCGACTTGCACTGAGAGCATCATATCTTGGGGTTGAACACCATCTTGGAGAATGCGTAGCTGAGATCTACTAGTTCATGTTGTAGAAAAAACTAGTTCGTCTTATATAAAATCACAAGACCGGAATCATCATGGCAAAAGAGAAAAAAAGGAAAATGTGTCATTTGTCAATGAGGTGGAAACGAGTGGTGTGCATGCATGAACCAATTTCCACGAAAAGTAGTTTGGATTCTTCTTCGTTTGGCAAGTTAGATTTGATTAGTTAGGAGGTCTAAACATCATTGCATGCTTTTGAGGGTACGTACGCCTTGACGCGGTTTCAACAGCTCAATTAGGCCGACGCCGTACGTACGATGTAAAGCAAGCATCTCATTTTCCTTGCTGGATCGAGAAGGAAGGACGTCCACATATATTGGCGGCGAATTTTCAAAGACAGGATCCTCCTGCTGCTTGCATGGCTCCACACACGATCGTGCAAGTTTTGCCCACTCGATCTTCTTTTTGTCACATCATATGATAGGGGAGGGCGGCACAAGGCAATTGGCTCGCCTCATCTCTTTTCATCCCCCTGATTCGTTGCCTTTTTTGCTGGACAA
Source organism: Poa pratensis (assembly GCA_947311845.1). Classification (NCBI taxonomy): domain Eukaryota; kingdom Viridiplantae; phylum Streptophyta; class Magnoliopsida; order Poales; family Poaceae; genus Poa; species Poa pratensis. Next base: position 47,144,202 of record CAMZMU010000060.1, read on the forward strand.
GTGGATCTATCCAGGTGCTGCTGGTCCATCCATGCATCGATCCATAATAATGACGGCCCTAATCCAAGGAAACGGTTTTTATTCTCCCATGCGATCATTCCTACACTTCCAAAGAAAGTGACTCATTCCTACACACCATTTCATAAGTTCACCACAAAATAAACTTATTTTGAAAATTATTTTGGATCAAACCTTATTTATACGGCCTACGATAGGGTTGCTATATTCGAGCACAAGGTGATATGCCCCTGCCAGCGTTGTTTCCGTGTCGCAACATAGCGCCCCCATTCATGGCGCTATGGTACAACATTGCACCCTTCTCCTCGGCGCTATGCTCTGTGACTTGGAGAGTTTTTGGCCAATATGGTGCTATTCTAAGGCACTGTGTGGTCAATAACCTGCTTTGCTCCTCCCCTCGACCTATTGAAGCTGCGTTCACCCGCAGCCCTAATCCCTTGAGATTCTTCTCTTACCGCTTAATCTTAATCCTTGCCTCCAAGAGAAGAAATGACACCAACTGATACATTGACATGCAGCTATCTTCCTATGAAGCTGCTTCAGTCGGCTAGCAGCATGCACTGACAGGGTCACAACGTCTATATGCTCGGCGCTATGGTGTCGAGCATAACGTCCCCGATGCAGGCGCTATGGATAATAGTTAGGTTCGAGAATATTTTTAAAACAGGTTTATTTTGTGCTGATTTTTTTGAAAATGGTTGACTTAGTCCGTTTCTCGGGTATATCGACTGCTAGCTTCCAACCATGCTTATTTGAAGAATGCGAAATCGCTGCTTTTACATGCTCTGAAATATATCTATCGGTCGATCGATTACATGTTTATGTGTGGTCCGCGTGGACACTTGAAAACGAAACACACAACAAGGGACAGACAACTCGACCAGGGTTGGAAAGAAAGGTAGTGGGACGTATATATGGAATTAGAGTATGCATAATGTTGTGTGCTCGAGAAGAAATTCTGGCTTTTGTCACACTCACACACCATGTTATATATAGCTCGAACCGTTTCCAGCCTCTTGTTCCAACTCCGAACTGGAGGTAGCACCACCAGCTGGTGTACGTACTACACAGTCACACACTCCCATATGAGTTAACAGGCCTGAATCTGGTACGACCACGTGGGGTCCGGCAAAGTAATTTTCCAAGCCCGGTCGATCGGGACGTACTGTACTAGGTACACATGCATGCATGGTTATTTTTCCCGTCGAAATCGGACGTTGCCCAATACCGCTTTACGATCGAATTAATATCCCTCGAAAGCAACAAATCATACACGTGAACTAACTGCATGCATCATGCATATGTACGGTTGTGGGATGCCGACTACCATCATCCGAGGGAAAATAAAAGGAAGAGACGTTGGGCATGCATGTACGGTTGTGGGATGCCGACTACCATAATCCGGTTTGATGAGGTTAATATAGAGTTGCTTATTTGCATGTCGGCTTTGAATCCATTGAATTCATTTGCTTTTTATGATGCACATAAGGTAATGCGACTTGCCTAATTCTACCCCAATGACATATCAAGTATGGAGTTGATAAGGCTTAAGTTCCAACTTAAAACCTTTATTGATGATATGAGAAAAGATGATAGGTTCAAATGTGTAAGTCATCTTGGTGAGCTCTGTACTATGCTTGTTGAAACAAAAAAGTATCTTGTTTATGATTTGGTCTACTTACTTCTCAAATTGATACTGGTCTTACCGGTGGCGACGACGAGTGTTGAAAGAGTCTTTTCTGCAATGAGTATAGTGAAAAATAAGTTGAGAAATAGTATGAGTGATGATCTCTTGAACCAGTGCTTAGTTACATTTATTGAGCGGGAGGTGTTCTTGGAAGTAAGTGAAGATGACATAGTTGAAACCTTCACGGCAATGCGACGGCGTAGAATTCCCAAATGATATTGATGTAACTTCTATTTAAGCTAAATTTCATCTTGTAAGACTTTGTTGATGTGTTTGAACTATTTTGTATTGGGATCACGTAGATTTAAAACTTATATATCGATATATAATGCTATTTATCTTGTTCATTGGCAACTTTTGATTGTTTTTTAGAGTGAGCCCACCCTCCAATTTTTTTCCTGCATACCACCCAACCTACAGTAGACCCGAAACAGATGGAGCACGTGCTGCTTACAGGCGCGTCATTTTCCTACTCGATCGGTGATGATTCGATCCGGCCGGGTCGATTTCTGCAGACCGGCCAGGCCAGCGGGAGATCGCACTGGCTAGCTCGTCGTCAGTTGGCGACTGATCCAGCACGCACGGCCGGTCACTGAAACTGCCTGGTCGATCGGCCTCGTGGTGAAATTGGTCCCAAGACAGCGCGCGCACGTACGTGGGGTGTTCCCGTCCGGCTACCTGCCGATGCGACGGCCGGCCGGCCCGGAGGCAGCTGTACGTATGGCCGGCGCATGTGAGATCGAGCTTTGTGATCTGGGCTGCCACTAGCCTAGCGCGGCCGCCGGCCGGTCGCTTTACCTTGCCAAGGCTACCTAGATCGACCAGTGGTGGAGGCAAGACGCCGGTGACCACAAGTCGGTAGCACCGACGAGCAATTCTCCGATCGACTTTTCCATGGACACCGACGGCAACAAGATCGAGCGTCGTCTGAACTTGCAACCTCTTACAGCAGTAGTAGAATGCAGGTAGGCAGGCAGGCAGCACAGGATGGAACAAGCGGGTGGGGTGGCTAATAGCCGATCATGGACAATCTGTAGATAGACAAGCCTGCAGCTAATTACACAATGGTTCCTAAAAGGGTAGACTGCCTCTACTGATTCCTATCAACATGTGCTCCTTCCAACTTATCCACACAAGTTGAAAACTACAGAGAAGGGACTGACAGTAAATTGTCTGGTGAATAAACTGTGGATACTGGATAATGTTATCGAGGATCGCAGGCAGAACAGATCACCGTACAGGAGCCAGACTATTCTACCGCCACTTGGACAGTAGATTCGATCACTCAGGTCCTTATCCGTGATCACTCAGGTCCAGCCTCGAAAGCAAAACTGACGCTGCCGTCGCGTTTCAAATGACGGTGGTCGTCGATCGCTTAATCTAGTGCGAACCTACGGGTCTATCTATGGAGTTGGTGATGACTAGATACGTTTACATAGAGTTGTTGAACGGCGGCTGCTACTTTACCGGCCGACAGCAGATCATCCAAGGCTGTTACTGCACAGTGCTAATATTTTTTTTTGCGAGTGAAACCTGGAGTTTATTCATTAGTAACAGAGTTACAATCGGCTAATACAAGGTTTGAAATGAAAGCCGGCTCTTGATGCACCCAACAGTTATTGTTGTGCTCAGAGCGCCCGTAATTAGCCAAGGCGTGTGCAACTCTATTTTGACCTCTACTAACTTTAACAGGAATAAACTCCCTATCCTCCATTAGCTTCTTCACTTCAACTACTAAATGTACGGCTGCTGATCGAGATAGTGACTCGTCTGTCATTGCTGAAAGCGCTCCCGTAGAATCTGCCTGCACAATAACTGGGTGGTCTGACCACTGGGTGGCCAAGGCCATGCCACCCATGATCGCATGTAATTCAGCCTCTAGCGCATCATTGCAGAACTGGATATGTCGACAGGCAGCCACAATGACGCCACCTTCCTTGTTTCTCAACACCATTCCAGCACCGGCCCGTCCATCTGCAGAGAAGGAACCATCAGTAGAAAGCGCCACCCATCCCTGCGGAGGGTGAGGCCACGGCAAGTCTGTCTTAGAAACTTGGCTCTTCTTCGCAGCCGTTGCTTCGATTGGCCATTTTCCTTTCATAATTTCTTCAGTGCTGAATCGCTTGATATCTTGTATTGAATGGAAATAGCTAACCAGAAAGCTTCTTGAAATCTCCACCGGCGGGATTTCCTTACCATGTACCACGTCCATTCTAAGACTCCATATGCGCCAAATAAGCATGATTATCATATCTCTAACTTCGTGCTGATGTCCATTCAGCAAGTGCAACAGCCACTCGTCTCCTGTATTCATAATCATTTCTTTCCGTGGGATCGGCCACTCCATTCCCATAGCATCCCATAGATCAGCAGAAGTTTTGCATCCAACCAGTGCATGGAATGAATTGTCCTCCTCCCGCCCACACATGGAGCACGTAGAGTGAACAACCATGTGACGCATCCGCAAGCTCTGGCCGGTCGCAAGAGCTCCCGTGCATGCTTTCCAAGCCATGATCTTCATTTTATGTGGCGCTTTAGATTTCCATATCACATCCCATATTGGTCTTTCGCCATTGGGACAAGAGCTTGAGGCTCCACACGCCAAGCTCTCCTCATGTGATGACATAGCTAGATGATATGCACTCCGGACCGTAAATATACCTCTTGGTTCAGGTTCCCAATGCAATAAAATCTTGCTGGAGCCTTGGTGACGTACGTATCCTCATGATTACATTGACATCAGCTGGATAGAAGTATTTTGTCAGAATTTCCCCCTTCCATGCGCCATGATCATCAAGAAAGGCTGAAACCCTGTTTAAACGATAGTCTCGTTTAGGAGTTATTGGGCGGAAACTGGGGCCCCTTGGGATCCAAGGGTCACGCCATGTACGGATAGAAGCTCCGTTACCAACCCGCCAGATCATCCCCTTCTTAACCAACTCGAGTCCATACTCAATGCCCTTCCATACAGCCGATGAATTCCCTGTAAAAACAGTGTCCACTAGATGGCCATTAGGAAAGTATTTTGCTTTTAGGAGGCGAGCACACAGGCTACCTGGAGTTTCAATTAGTCTCCAAGCTTGTTTAGCAAGGAGGGCCTGGTTATATGCTCTCATATCACGAAAACCAATCCCTCCCTTGCACTTCGGTAAGATCATCTTGTCCCATGCCAACCACGCCATCTTCCTTTTTCCTTTTTCAACACCCCACCAATATTGTCTCATCAACTTTGTCAATTCATCACAAATCGCAGCCGGCAGTTTAAACACGCTCATCACATAAGTAGGAATAGCTTGCGCAACTGCCTTGATTAAAATCTCCTTACTTGCCGAGGACACATAGTTCTCACTCCAATCAATCAACTTCTTACTTAACCGTTCTACTAAACTCTGAAATCTGTCCTTGCTCATTCTTCCTTCCGGTACAGGTAGCCCAAGGTACTTCGGATCAAAAACCTCTTGCGACACCTCCAAAATATTCTTCACCGTAGACGAGACTGCAGACGAACAATTATCAGAAAACAGGATGGAGCACTTCGCGGGATTAATAAGTTGTCCCGTTGCCACTGCATAAGTGTTCAAAACATCCTTGACAATCGCCGCTTGAGCCGGGCTAGCTCGAAAGAACAGTAGGGAGTCATCCGCAAAAAGCAGGTGGGAGATATCAGGAGCTCGGCGACAGATCTTCACCGGGCTCAGCCCATTTTCCTCCACAGCTTTCTTCACCAAAGCAGACAGCACATCAGCTACAAATAAGAACAAGAAGGGTGATAAGGGGTCACCTTGGCGAAGCCCTCTAGATGGCGAGAATTGATCCAAGAGCTTCCCATTCAAATTCACCGAGAATCTGACTGATTTAACACACGTCATAATCAAAGATACCCATGTGGCATTAAAACCCCACTTAATAAGAGCCTTCTCCAAAAAAACCCAATCAACCCTGTCATAAGCCTTCGACAGGTCCAGCTTGTATGCACAGAAGGGGTCCTTGCTGCGAGTCGTCTGAATATGATGTATGCACTCAAACGCTATAATGGCATTATCCGTAATGAGGCGCCCGGGTATAAAAGCACTTTGGTTCTCGGAGATCAACTCGCCCAAGATTGGACGCAAACGATTCACTAGGCACTTGGAGACCACCTTATAAATTACATTGCACAGTGCTAATATGCACGCAATAATTTGTGATCAGCTCAAGTCCTGACTCGATGTAACCGCAACCAAACAAAGTAACAAACCCATTTTCTCAACAAAAGGATTAAACCCTCCACTATTTATTATCTTCATTTTCCTTGCAATATAGTGTTTCTAGACTTGTGTGGGCCCAACGGCAAGGGCTAAGGGCAACTCAACCGCGCCCCTATCTCGCGTCCGTTAGTGTCTGGTTTTATCAGCGTCAGACATATGTCCGCAACTTGTCCGTCCGGCGCACCCGACAGTAACCCCAATTTGGGGCGACATGGTCGAATTAATTAAAATGTTCCAATGACATAGTTTACAGAATAATTTTAATTTTAATTCAAATTACAATAATCATAATATTCAAAAATTGACCATCACAAGACATCAAATGAGGACTATTTTTCTCCTTCGCATATGCTCAAACAAATTATTTTTATATTGAACATAAACAACCTGAGTCTAGATCATATTTATGCGCCCCTGGCCAAAGGCATGTTGCTACTCCAGATCTAGCCAGTTTGAGGACGACGAGGTCTTGTGCGAGTTCATGCGCGGTTTGTTGACCTCCTCGGAGATGGACGCACGTCACCCGTTGCCGCCACCACAAGAACACGAAAGGCATTGCGGGAGGGCATCGGGGTGTCCGAGTGGGCCGCGATGAAGAAAGATGTTGTCGCCCCCAAAATTGAGTGCCTCGCTGTGGAGCAGGTCTGCGTCGCTAGACGCCTTGACGAGCTCCCCTTCTCCTCATCTCCTCCGACATCAGCTCATATGGCGCCACAGATGATGACCTCTACGCCGTCTTCGGCATGTACTACCAATGCCTCATAGATGACACGCGCAAGGCAAAGCGGTGAATCATCTTCTTTCCAAGTTAATTTATGTGCATATGTAGCTACTAGTAGTATGAACTTGTCGACCCTTTTTGTTGTGCCGATGAAATGTATGGAAAATTTGTGATGAATTAGCTGGGTGTTCGATGCAATGTGTGGCAAACTCAGTGGCGGTGTCAGGACCAAAATATTGTGTTGTCAAACTCATATTATTTATAAATTTTCGAATTATTTTACAGATTTTGTTTGTGTTTTTTATTGTATATATGAAGGATTCTGCCAAAATCCTGTGTAGTCAACGCACTACACAGAAACACCCTAGCACCATCATTGGGCAAACTCCTGGACTTTGTTCCACGTGATCGACTATGAATGGCCCCACTAGATATCTATGTAAATACCTATGGATCCTTAATAGAAAGGTCTTGTTTGTAAAATATAACCTTGCAGAAAGGAATTGGCAAGGTCATACTAATTGCCCTTTTTGTGGTTACCACGAGACCATAGAACATTTGTTTATTTCCTACCTGTTGCTGAACTTGTTTGGCGTGTTGTGTATTGTTCTTATAATATCCCACACCCGACCAATGTCACTAATATATTTGGGAATTGGTTGAACGGGATTGATAAAAAGATCAAGACTATTGGCGTTTCGGCTATTTGTTGGTCCATTTGGAATTGTAGGAACAATCTTATTTTTAACGGGAAATAATTTTTTCTTGTCTTACAGGTTATCAATATAGCGGTGCACTGGATCCAGTTGTGAGCTTTCCTGCTTTCTTCGGAACAGTGTGAACTTATGGATACCGGATGCACAAGAATCCTGTGGTGACACATGATTTTTTCTCTCTCTGACATACGTGACAGCATATTAGTCGACTTTTGTAGTTGCTTTATGTTTTGTTATTGTGGTTGATGCTTGTCTCAATCTTTTGTGATTGCTGAGACTTAAAACGTTTAATACTTGAGAACTTCGTAATAAAAGGCTGTGTGCATCAGAGGCTGGGGTTTTTCCCCATTTCGAAAAAAAGCATGATAGACTTTGAATGATTTTGTATGAATTTGAGGGTCGAAAATGCTGCCAACAGTAACATATGAGGGTTGGAACTAATATTTTTCTTACCAAAATTACAGACCGGGCTGGGCTGGGCCGACCATGAAGCGAGGCTAGCGGCAGACTACGCAAGCCTGGCTCGATATTACCTGTGTGCGAGAAGAGACCGAAGCTCGTGGGACTCTGGGAAGTGGGAACGTACGTGAGCAGTGACAAGTGATAGGTCACAGAGTCCGATCGATCGAGCGAGCCGAGTGGATGGCACGCACGAGAAGTTCCTTTTCTGCTCGTTTGGTACATGCAATGTTTATCCCACAAAAAGAAAAGTGACGCGCGCCTCGAGCTCAGCTCAAGCGTGAAGCGTCTCTCCGCCCCGTCCTTCCTCATATCGCTTCAACACATGTCCTGCCTCGACTTGAATTAAAGAAAAAAACTAATCTTGCACTAAAACATGTCTAGATAATGTGTGCAGAAACTAGATAGAAAGTTTTATATTTTGATACAGAGGGAGTAGATGACTTCCTATTTTACCAGATATGAATGTATCTAGACATGTTATAAGTATAGATACATTCACATTTGTATAAATGGACGTCATCTAATTTAGAACGGAGGGAATAATTATGTATTTATGATACCCATTTGAAAATTTGTCAAGATTATTTATTATGGAAGCTTTAGACCCTCGTCCGTTAAGCAAGGTGAGGTGATGATTCAGACTCGAAAATATGAGGCATCGACGAGGATTTGAACACATGGTGAAGCGACATGATCGTCCAATACGTACACCCTCCGATTTTTACATATTTTGTCGCACCACATCCAGTGGGGGAGCCAGCATGTTAGTATTGGGTTCAGCTGAACCCAATGGAATTGAGCTAAGCCATTATACTAAATCACTTATTAGCACCATCATTCTTTGGTTGGACCCAATAGTTTAATAGAGATGAACCCATCGCTCTTTATCTCTGGCTTCGTCCCTGACCACATCGATCTTACATGCCGGTTTATTCTAACGAAACATGTTGGAATAAAACCGTGTTCAAAATTTTATATATGGTGTATCTTTTATTTTGCTTCACCAAATATAAGTGTCCTAATGCACAACCGTGAGGCAAAAAGTGGAATTCACTCTACACACCTGAACACGGCATTTTGGAGGTTGAGCTCTCTGGAGTTAGTTTTTGATTAATTCAAAATCGATATTGAAAATTAACTTTTTAAGAAAATATCGGCAATTTTTGTATTGAGATTTTTCACAGTGATAGAGTTTGACATTATCCACATGTGGGTTTTTTGTTTTGACTTTCTAAAATTGTCGAATTTTTAATTAAAAACTGACTCCATTATGCTCGGGCTGGCTATTTACAGTACACCGGGCAGTGGCATCCGGCAGGCCGTTAGCTGCCGGTGAAAACTAAGCAACAAAAAGTGACACACAATATTTCCCTGCAGCTGCTGCTACTACTACTAGTGGAAGTTACAAGGGCTTTCGATCACATGTGACAAATTGGGCAGGCAGACGCGGCAGAGTCAGGTGCTGCCGTGCGGGTGTATTTTTGGCCTGGCCAAGCAAGTGCAACAACAACAACTACCTTAGCTACCACATACTAGTAGTCTAGTAAGTAGTACTACTACCACATATGGATCAGCTGGATTAAACAGAACAAAAGCCTAGTTAGTTAGTGAACTAATGCTACGTGAGGAGGAGGCGACGGTTGGACGGATTTGCTACTTGTGCTGCAGTGGTGGTCGCCGGTGTTGACGGGTTCTTTGACGGCCGGGAGCTCGAAGGCGCCGAGGCGGTGATCGCCGAGGCGTGTCTTGTAGGCGGCCTTCTTGTACTCGCCCCAGGTGAACTCTTTGTACATGCTCTGCTCCCCGTCCCGCATCAGCTCCGGCAGCGGTGCGATCCGCTGCTCTGCCGCCGGCCCGCCGAAGTAGATCACCGACAGCCTCGACTGCTTCCCGGCATCCGGCGCCACCACCCGGTGCTTCACGCTCTGGAACCGCCCGTTCGTCAGCACCTGCTCCAAGTTCGATCTCACATCAGAACGCATGTAAGAAAAAATTACAGTAACTAGTGCAGTGCATGTGCATCAGACATCGAATCAGATGAGATAAAGATCGAGACCGCCGTATAGGTAGGTAGCTACGCGTGGTCGGACGGCAGTGAGTTGAGGTGCAAGTTGCACGGTACGGCGTTGACAAGAACAGGAGGTGTGGGGTTTACAGTACACTGCATGATCTAGGCAAGATCCCCCACAACCTAATAATGCACTGAGCCAGACCAAACATGCATGCACAGTTGGCTACATGGATCCCAGATAAACGGAGCAGGCAGTAACGGTAATACAGAGTGAGTGTACCTGGAGGGAGTCGCCGACGTTGATGAAGAGGGAATCGGGGTCGGGGGCGACGGGGACCCAGCGGCCGTCGCGGAGCATGATCTGGAGGCCCCCGGTGCGGTTGGAGCGGAGCACCGAGATGATCTGCGGGTCCGTGTGCTCCCCGAACCCCGTCACGCCCGACGCCAGGGGGCACGCCTGGTAGTGGTTCACGCGCACAAGCTCGTCGCTCCCGGCAGCGTCCACCACCATCCGCCGGAGCGCGCCCCGGTCGTCAAGCCCCAGCCCCTCCGCCATAAGCTCCAGCACGCGCCCGCCCACCTCCCTCACCGCCACCGTGTACTCCTCCAGCGCCGCCCGGAGCGACGGTGGCAAGGACGAAGCGCCTGAGGCCACGGAGAGGAGGAGGTACTCGAGCCACCCGACGTCGCCGTTGAAGCCGATGCTCTTGCTGCCGTACCCGAAGGGCGGCGCCGAGGCGTGCTCCATCTTGTCCTTGTGTGGTCGCGCGAAGAAGGCCGCGGCGCGGGACTCCAGCGCGTCGGCTAGGCCAGCAGGCACACCGTGGTTGGTCGCGCGGAAGAAGCCCACGCCGCGGCACGCGTCCGCCACGGCCGCCGGCGCGCCCGGCGCCGACAGGTCCACGGTCGGCACCGCCGCGTTTGCTTCGTTCGGGCATTTCACCAGCGGGATGGGGTGGATGGCGCCTGGCACCGTGATCGCCACCATTGCCAACAAGTGGGCTCAAGGTGAAGAAGAGCAGGAAACAGGAGAGCTGCGTAGCCGAGAACGCGAGACAGGAGGGACGTGTTCTGTTTCGCGGTTGCTCCTGTGGCGATCTGAATATCTGATGCGGCTGTGTCGGGGACGCCGTGAGGCCTCGTATATATAGGTGACAGGAGCACTAATAAGCAGCCAGGAGCTCGGATCTTTAGCGAGCACAAGTGATGTGGCAGAGTGGCAACTACAAACGCAAGCTGCATGCACGCACTACGTGGAGTTGGGAAGCGCCACCGGGGCGATGGACAAGATATAATTGGGACCGTAGGGTACAAGCGCGAATTATCTCTGATGCATCAACGTTGAATTTTTGTCTCAACAATTACAACTAACAGAGCGATTATTGCCCGTGACAAGGAGCTACGTTTTCTGAAACGAGGCAAAAGACTAAGAGGGTGTTTGGTTAGGCTTTTGATTTTAGCTTAAGGCACAAAAACATCTAAATAAGTGCTTTTGACTTTTGGCTTATATCATATTGCAACATAAGCCAAAAGCCAAAAGCACCAGGTGCTTTTGCGACTTATAAGCTAAAGCCAAAAGTCAAGAAAAAAGACTAACCAAACATCAAGAGTTGGCTAGTTAGCGGAGAACTGGCCAAAAAAGGTACAAATACCCTCTCCGACCGCACGACATTCGTGAACATGACCATCCTGATTACCAAACACAAACCACACACAGCTACACATGAGGGTCAATGTTGAGACTGCCCACCGACGTCATCTCATCACTCCAAGCAAGCGACACTCCGACTTCACCGAAAAAGCGACCACCTAAGATGACATCTCTGTAGTGGCCGCGTGAAGCCCATGTCAGGCATTGACAAAAAGATGACCCTTCACATGAACGACTGTCAGGTTTGATTCTGAAAATGAGCTCTAGATAGGAGATGGACAAGAGTAGCGCTGACGAATGTCTTCACGACCGGACCGCTGCAAAGAGGTCATCGTCGCCGCTCGAGACATGTCAGTTCACAACTCTGACTTTGTAGCAGAGGAAATCTAGCATGAAAACGAGTCGGACACCGCGGAATAAGAAGCCGACTAACAAAGTCTTGCCGCAACCAAACAATCGCTCGTCAACATAGCCGTTGTCGCGCTAGGAACCACACTGAACCCTCACCCGCCACCGATAGAACCCATTAGTCCCAACAACGATGCACAACTTCAATAATGATGGATTACTTATATACTGTTTGGAAAACGAGAAACAATGCTTGTGCTTTCAAAATTTATGGTGGAAGGTGCGATGAAAAAACAAATTGTCGGTCGGTGAGTAACATGTTAATTTGAGTGGAAGGAGATTTACGGATGTTACCATGGCTGGACTCCATGTCGTCCTAGTTTGGGGGAAAAAAGGCAATGACGTTGCTCAAGAAGCTTAGGGCATCTTCAACTCCAGGTTTACGTTACCGAATTGGTAAACTTTTACCGTGGGTGGGTCAGGATGGCTACCATACAAATTTGAAAAATAAAATTTGAACTTGAATTCCGATGATTTTTTGTAATTTTGAGAACAGCTCGGTAACTGTCTATAACCTGAGAAATGCCATAAACTGTGCGGAATGGCAGAAAGCAAGGCATTAATCAGAAACTGAAAATTTTGACAACATTTTGGTCGTTCATATGCCATCTAAGAAGTTTGTATAGCATTCTAGCAGTTCATATATCATATATAACAAAAAATGCCTAAATACCAACATAGAGTCCATATTAGAGTCAAACAAAAGAGCGCCTAAAGAAGCTTCGTCGACATATATATTACATCGAACACTTTGTTAACATTCGAAATTCACGAGCAACAAAACATGGAATGAGATGTTGGTTGCAGTCGAAAGGCTCGAGCAACAAAAGTGCAAGTCTCTTCCATCTTCAAATTTCTTGTCATATTGTTCCAAGAAATCAAGCCGTAAGCCCATAAGTCAAATTCTCCACGCTTTTATGGTAGCAAATGTATGTGGAGATCATAAATTTTGGGTAGGCCCACAACTAAATAATATGGGCCACTCGGGTCAGGGTGACCCACCTCAAGGGTTCAGACCACACGCGAGGGCCTGAATGTACCATCTTTGAGTACAAGCTATGCCAGTATTCTCGAAAGCCGGACTTAGCAGGATACTGTAACCCTAAATCCCACCATATATAAGGGAATGGGGGACGCCAAACGAGACATGGTTCTCATACACACAAGTGCCCACGATACCATCATCATCCACCTTCATCCACCCACCATAGGCGGTATCGAGTTTACCTTGAGATTGTCGAGCATAACACAAATACTACAAGCCGCCACAGAAAGAGGAGCAGGGGTTTGTACCGAGTGTTATGCACCGGGGTCTGGACCTGTATACATCGTTGTCTCCCGTGTGCTGCCGTCTTGATCTACGAGCGTGACGACAATGGCAACAATAAAAATCCATGATAAAAAAAATAGACGGCGAAAAATACAAGGAAAAAAATAGATGGCACCAACGAAGATATACATGGCCGAAAATAAAAGTAAAAAAATATATGGCTGACGGGTGTAGAGATCCATAATCTTTTTGATAAGTGAGAGTGTCGATAATTAACCCAGGTGGGCCCACATGATGCCATCATGGTAGACCGAATGGTCTAAACATGGCCTCATGATATTTAACCAAGGAAAAAAGTTCTATAGCAAAATAGCGCCGGTATTAAATACACTTTTAGCATGCTATATCATGTTATAGAGCGTGCTATTATAGCGCGCTATTTTATTCAGTGTATTTAACACATGGATGTGTGTTGCTGACAACACTGCTAACTCTAATAGGATTTGTTCCTCTGCATCATAAGTGTTTGTATTCCTTCGGTTAGGGAGTAGGTTATATTACTAGTTCTTCGACTCGATGACTTGTCATTTCTATCTAATTTGTAAAAATATTCTTATCTTGATTGCCATAGTTATAGTGGTTTATTTTTTAAATGTGTGGATTAAATCGTTTGAAAATTGTTATTTTACTCAGCAATTTTTTTAGGTCGTGGACTCAACAATGGTGCCCGAGAAAGAAACCACTACCAGCGATCTGCTCGTGGTAAGTTGTTGGACAATAGTACCTCCCGGGTCGCTCCCCACCCAAGTGACTCCGAGGCGACTCTTGACCTAGCCGCCGGTCCAACCCCTCCAGCGGATCCTGGCCGGCGCCGACGGGCAATGGTGGGGTGGCGGAGGGGAGGAGAGGGTAACATGGCGGCAGCTTGACGGGCGGTGGTGGGGTGGCGGAGACGGTGCTACGTGGCGCGGCCTAGATGGCCGGGGCCTGTAGCTGGGGCGGTGAGTTGGTGGCGGACGCGAAGCTCCATCAGGATCCTCCGGCGGCGCGATGGTGGGTCAAGGATCTAGGCCTTAGGGCCCGATGTGTTCCGGCCAGCGGCCATGGCTGGATTTCGGGGAGGCTGTTGCGGCCGGCTCCTCCATTGCTGCTCCGACTGGCGGTGTGGGGCCTGCTGGTGTGCTTGAATAAAGGTGGCCCTAGGGTTCCTCTTACGCCAAGACAAAGATCTTCCTGACGCCTGTCCTCCTTTATCTGTCCGGAGTGTCGGGTTCCTGTAGGCTCCGCCGGTGAGTTTATGCCTAGAGATTGCTGGATCGAGTGGGATTCGGTCGCGCCAGAGGTAGTGGCGCGAAACTCCGCTATCTGTTGCCATCATGCGTAAATCCATGGTGAAGTCAGAGACGGAAAATGTCATGAAAGCCGAGATTGGAGAACTAGTAAGACTGCAGCCTTTGCGGTGATGAGGAACTTGCTTAGAGTTTTGAAATTCGTAGCAGCGGTATGTAAGTGGGGACGACAACACAGGTGAAGTCCATACTCTTACCTTTTAGGGTGAAAATCCAACATCTGTCCTAAATTGGTTGTACCTGACAATGGCTTTGTTAAAGACATTGTTTTGAGTGCGGGGACGATCTACGATCGGGCGACGATCACGCTTGTGCACTGTTTTCTTCTTGGAGGCGTCGCTTTTGGAGAATTTAGACATGAAGTGTTGTCTTGGTGGTGGCTGTGCTGCTGCTGTATGGACTAGAACTCGAGACTTTTCTTTTTTACCTTCTTCTTTTTTGAGCTGTGTACATCCATCATTCTATTAGGATATTTCGTTGTTGGAGAGGCTGGGCATAATTGTTGTGTTCGTGATATTAATATATTTCGTTTATAAAAAAAATGATATGCTCGTGGGTACAGGTGAATGCTCCGGAATTGATCAAGCAGATCGATCGAACGGTCCAGGACAAGATGTAAGGCGGCGTGAGCGGGCTAAGGAATAGGAAGCCCACACCCATGCATGTCTTTGATCGCGATGGAGCTAAATGGCCAAGTGTTGTGAGCGTTGCTTTGGGAATAAAAAAATCAGGAGCGCATGCCCGTGACCACGGATGATCATGCCTGGCAATGGCATGGGATTAAACGGTAAGAGGCCCTCGCGGGCGAGTTGCCCCCGTGCCATGTGTTGTCGATGCGTCACACATCCACCGAGCTCTGCACCCTCCGGCTGGCCGGAAACCAGGCGACACGAGTCTGTCTGACGGACGGCGGCGCCGGTGAGCGAGCGGGTCGGCGATAGCACGCGTCCGGCCGTGGCGGCGCATTACCGAATCGGCCAAATAGCGGAGTCAAACTCGAACGGAGGTCCAGCCTGCAGTGCGCACTGCTCGTTGTCCGCCTACAAGCACAACACGTACGTGAGCCGTGTCGATGGTCGCCGGATAATGGCGCCGCCCGCCGTGTCGATGCTGCCGGCCATCCGGGCGCGTTAGCGTACGTGTTTCATGCCGCTTTGTGATGCAAGCTACGAGCCAATGCATGCGGCCGAGCCGAGGTGACGACCAGGTGCACCGTGCGTGTTTGGATTCTACTCTACCTCTCGATGTCACGAATTGGAATCGTGGAATTCGGAAAAATGGTCATCGGCGATGGCTGATCCCCCAACCACACTCATAACCATTCTAGTTGTTCCCTTGTCGTCCAGTTCCTTACTAACTCTACATATAGGTAATATATACTCCGTTCGTTCCATAATATAAAACGTTTTGGCGAGCTAAACCAGCTTGCAAAACATCTTATATTGTGGATCCCGAGGTAGTACAAGCCAGCTGGTTATTTCCGGAAACTAATTTTGACTCCCAAGATTCAGTGATCCAACCATTATATAAAATTTAGAAAATATATTAAAAAGTTAAAAAATCTAAAAAATTACGCTTGTTTTGATGTGATACTATAAACAGGCAAAATCACAATGCGGTTTTTTCTGTATTATGGGCTACATAAAAATGACAAAAGTAAAATTCGAAACTATACGTTATCCACTATACTCGGATATAACATTTGTTAGTTTTTTATTATAACTTAAAACGTAAAGTATTGTCAATTGAGATTTTGCACGCTTTGTATGTTTTTCTTTCTCAGATTTCGTCGAAACATTCAAAGAAAATATATTTCTGACACATGTCGGGCACCCCCATTTGAGCATCCAATCTCCACTTCGTCTTCTTCATTGGGATCCAGTCTGGAACTCTGGATCAGCCAAGCGAGCTAGAAGACGACGGCTTCTTTTGGGCTTCGCTTGTGATTCATTAGGCCCATCTTGGACCCGTCCAGGAGTTCCCTCCCCGACATGAGCCTGCTATCGGATGGATATGGCTCATCGAGTTCCATCGATCGATCGATCGATCGCACTAGCAAACTCGAAGATGAACAAAGCTAGGAAGATATAGTAACATCTGCATACGTACGATCGATCGACGACGTAGCACGCTGCACGGACGACGTAGCCAGCCGGTGCAGCAGAGACGTCGCTGTCGCCCTATCGCCTAGCTCAGCTACGAGGTCAGAGCGCGCGCGCGGCCACGTGAACGGGGGGCGCCGTGGAAGAGTCCAAGAAGGTTCCATGGCCGCCTGAGCTGGTGCGTTGCGTGTGCTAGCTCTCTCTCTCTCGCTCGATCCGGGGTGCCGGCCGAGGCGTCGCCGGCCAGCCGGTGCAGCAGAGACGTCGCTGTCGCCCTATCGCCTAGCTCGTCGGAGTAGACATGACGGCCGGTGTACTACGCACGGCAGCAAGTGCAGGTCCACGTGAGCCGCGCGAGGTTCCGACTGGCCTGTCCCAATGGAAGGTCAACACGTCGACGGCGCCATCGGAAGTGGACACTGCTACGTCTGGGATAAACATATATCCCTACTATCCAAATCCGCGACCCTCCGTCGCTCGGGCACTGTTCATCCGCGAAAGACACAGTAGCCGAGCGGCTCCGCGCCGTAGATCGTCGATCGGACGGTTCATCTGCCTTTTCTCCGTCGGAGGGACCTATACGTGATTTTCCGAAAACCTAGGGACCTTACTGCAAACACACCTTATCCCCTCCTCTCGCGCGGACGCACCCAACTGCCCTCTCCTCTCGATACCCTTCTCTCACTCCGCGCACCACCACCGTAGACCACGCCTCCTCGCGGCCAAGGAACCCGAGCTCGGTGGCGGCGGATCGGAAGGCGGAGGCGGTGCGGGATCTGGAAGCGGCGGCCGTGCCCCTCGCCGGCGGCCGTCGGCGCCATGCCGCGGCGGGGCAAGACGGCGGTGGTACGCATCGACGCGTACGGCCGGAGGCCCAAGAGCACCCACGGCCCCGGCCACCATGGCCAGCAGCACCGCCCGCGGACGCCGCAGAAGGAGTTCCGGCCGTTTCGGCGCTGGCTCCCGTTCCTGGTGCCGCTCTTCGTCGCCGCCAACGTGGGCCTCTTCATGCTCACCATGTACGTCAACGACTGCCCAGCCCACGCCGCCGCCGCCGACGCAGCCATCGGCGAGGCCGCCGTGCAGGCGCAGGGGTGCCTGCTCCAGCAGAAGCTCGGCAGGTTCGCCTTCCAGCCATACCGGAAGAACCCCCTCATCGGGCCTTCCTCCACCACGTAAGAAAATCCTGCCCCAGAAAAGCTTGGATCTTTCGGCCCTTCTCTTCTCCTGCTGTTGGTGTGGATGGAATGGTTCAGATGAGTTAATTTTTTGGTATAATTTTTATCGTTTTCGCATCACCGAGAAGTAGGGGTGGGCATATAAACCGATAACCGAGTTCCCGAACCGATAGAACCGGGACCGACACCGAATAAACCGAACCCGATAATTTCAGTTGGAAATTCGGTTGTTCATCTTAAAAACCCGAAATTACTTCGGATCATTCGGTCATATGTCTCGTTTACCCGAACTGACCAAACAACCCGAATATAGGACAAGAAATAGAAAAGCCCAGCCCATCACGTAACTCTCAGGATCCTCACGTGGCCCACCTTCTTGTTTCTCAGCTCACACGAGCCCTCCACGGATCCCATCAAACTCTCCTGGTATCAATTCCCCAAACCTAGCCGCCAGTTGAGCATTTCCTCGTGCGCTCCATCCCGAAGAGCGGCGTTACCTGGCGTCGTCGCCTCCGTCTCTCTCCATTCCGGCGTCCTTCTGCATCAGTCTCTCTCCATCCCGGCGTCCTTCTGCATCAGTCTCTCTCCATCCCATCGTCTTATGTCTTGTAGTCTTGCTTTCCCCTCCATTCCAGCATCCTTCGACCTCTTCTACTTTCCCCTACAAGTTGCAGACGAGCTACAGAGCGAGTGCGTTGATGTTTCTCGCTGGTTTACTGCCTTGATCTGCGTTTGGCTGCACGGAGACGGAGGGCCTTCCATCTTGGTTATCGCCTTATCGGTCACATGGGTCAGGAACCGAGACCGAACCGAAATTTTCGGTGGACCGAGTGCTCGGTTAGCTGTTCTCAAAATGACCGATCCGTCATCAATTTCAGGAAACCGAATTTCATAATAATCCAAAGAACCGAACCGACCGGTTCGGTCTAACCGAACGCCCACCCCTGCCGAGAAGCAATTCGGCTGCTGGTTCAAAACGTCATTATAAAATTAGGAGATCCTTGGTTAGATATGACTAACTATGGACAATTCAGATGCCGTTCCTACATTGTCACCTACACAGCTACGCGAGTTATACAAATCAAAATCACCACTTCTATTTACAGAATATATTATGCAGCTAAGACAAAGAAACAAACCATTAAGAATTTTTTGATCAAGGGTGCGGCGTGTCGTCGCGCCGAATTCAACTAGTGCATGTGTATGCAACCCATGCATCGATCATCGGTACAAGCCTGCAAGGTTTGATCCATACAGTGATATTTTATCCCGAGAAATTAAACAAGAGAGTGGTCATGATTTCCAGGGCTCGGTCGTTTAAAGAATGTTTTAAAGGCAGCAGTTTGACGAGATGAGGACGCGAAACAAAAATGATAAGGGTAAATACTACCAATCTGAGGCCGATGGGAAGGAAATCTTCGGACCTCTCTGATGCCGTCGATCTTGTCTGTGTGGAACGGCCTCGATTTGCCTTTTTTTCCCGCTGTTAAGCCCACCGAATAAAATCTCGGTAGAGATGGTCCGTTACCAGAAAAAAAATCCCCAAATCACTCCCCATCCTCTCGACTCCATAATCGTTTTGCTTCGCGCTTCGCCCCCGCGAGACCGCGGCCAGCTCGCTGCCGATCTGCTCTCCCAGCCTCCTCCATGGACATGCTTGTCGATCTGGTCCGCCGCGGGAGGCGTTGCCGGGGCTGCACTGACCGGCCGTCGGCGCTGTTCTTGTTAGAGGCGACTCAATCGTGGCGTCAAGGATCCACTCCGGCCTGCTAGGAATCAGATGCTTCCAGCTAGCGCTCATGGCCACCATCTCCATTGCCTCAACAACTACACGATTCAGGGTAATACCAACTGACCTATGTACGAACGGCTGGCTGTTTCTTGGATGCTTTTTAGATCTAATTTTACAGCCGATTCATATATTCGATATGTGGTCATAACTTGCACCTGCTAGGTTTCTAGATCTATGTATGTAATATTAGTAATGATCATGTTGACCGATTCATGCTTCTCTAGATTCTCTGATTCCATGTATTGCTGGGGTGAGAGTGATATGCATGATTCTCATCTTGTCTGCTCCCAATACATATGAGTTAGATTGAGATAGCACTAATTATGTGCTTCGAAATATATATGCTTCCATAGTTTCACTACAGATTGGTTATATTTGTTAGATATAAAGATTGGTTGTATTTAGATATGATTCCTTGCTTAGAAATATTCATGCTTTAGATTTCTCATTTCTCAGTTTATATGCTTCCAATACATATGAGTTAGATTGAGATAGCACTAATTATGTGCTTCGAAATATACATGCTTCCATAGTTTCACTACAGATTGGTTGTATTTGTTAGATATAAAGATTGGTTGTATTTATGTGCTTCGAAATATACATGCTTCCATAGTTTCACTACAGATTGGTTGTATTTGTTAGATATAAAGATTGGTTGTATTTATCTGATTCCTTGCTTAGAAATATTCATGCTTTAGATTTCTCATTTCCAATTTCTTTTTTCCAACACATATGATTTATGTTGAGTTAGCATCACTCTTTTGTTTCAAAATATCCATGCTTCGTTTGTATACTAAATGTGTTTCTTTGATCTAGTAATTTAAACATTGACCTCGTGCTTCCTAATTTTTTTACCATGGTTCTTCCTTTTTTTTTTGTTATTGTCATTTTGAATATCATTGTAATTTAAACATTGACCTCATGCTTCCTAAATTTGTTATATATGTTCCTCATGATTCCAGTCAACACCTTCTAGATAACCATCTTGCAAATATCACCTTTGTAGTTGTAATGCAATGCTTCCATAATGTCCATCTATTTGGTTCATGCATCTCACTGCCTTGATTGATCAGTACACTCAAATTGGTTGTACATCGCAGAAGTATGTACCCACATTTGGTGGCAAGCATTGCTATTTTCCATTTTCAGGTTTATATGCTTCTGACATGTTGAGATAACATAAAATTGATGCTTCCTAAAACATGTACGTGTTTGTACTAAATTTTTGCATAAACAGAACCATGCTTCTACCATTATTCATTTATTTTAATGGTCAATATCATTGCGTGCTTCCAAAACTATGCTTCTACCTTTATTCATTTATTTTAATTGTCAATATCATTGTATGCTTCCAAAACTATGCTTCCTATATTCCTGATATACATATTGCTCATGTTCCAAGTCACCACTTTCCATATTAACTTTTTTCCAATGGTTGTGATCTATCAGCTTCGATGATATCAATGGTGAGCATGTCAAGGTTGAGGTTATGCCGGTAAAAGTTTTCGTTCGAAGCAGCATATCTTGGATGGGCGACTTCTTCATGCTGACGAAGCAGTGGTGTGATGCTCCTGGTGTCCTCAGCGCTAACAGAATGCGTGCCTTCGGGAGCTGCACCAAAGGCAATGACTTGATGGTTGAGTTGTTACATGACATACAAAAGCCGATAGGAAGCAATTACCAATTAGTTTGAAGCATGTATTCAGTTTAAATTGATTTTCTACAGAATTACTTTTTTCATGGAAGCATATACCGTTTGTCAATGGAAGCAAACTGGGCGCATTTAAGTTTTTCTTGGAAACACACCCCTAATGTGTTTGAAGCATGTGTACCAATTGGTAATGGATTTTTTATGGAATGAATGTATTATTTTGGTTGATGGAAACAATAATTTGGTGTTTCGAAGCAAAGCTTTTTTTACATAAGAAATATTATATTAAATCGTAGAAATTTTAATTCAGTGTGGAAGCATATTTGCTTGTATACACAGAAGAAGTTTATATTCATTGTCGAAGCAAATTCGATGCTGGAAAAAAAGAAAGCAAGCATGCCGAAGCAAATTCAATCACAATAGCAACACGCTAAATTAGCAGTGAAAATGAAGTATTGATTTGTCGTGGTAATGAAAATTTATTTTGGAAGCAAATTTAAATAGAAATAATATGGAAGACGACTTGTTTTGGAAGCTAATTTAAGTAATAATAGAAGCAGGGATTTTGATAAAGTTACGGAAACAAACTGGGCGCCAAAATGGGTACCCAAAATCTCACCTGCGGTTACGAGTTAGATATGGCGTGATGTATGGAAGCAGTCACGGAAACAAATCATAATTAGTGTAAATTGAAACCAACCTGGGCGCTTCCGTGGCTAGACGTCACCCCACGCTCGGACGCCCCAGATTAATTGAATCCTACGGCCAACTAGTAGTCCGATGGGAAGCAGGGATCGGCGTCCGATCCGCGACTTAAAAAAAAAAAGTTGAATAACCCCTTCACTGCTCTCCGGAACCAAAAGGAAACAGTGAGGACGAAAAACATAAATGATAAAAAATATTGAACCTTCAAAAAGCTGAATAACCAAATTCCCTTCATAGCTCTCCGAAATCACAAGGAAACATTTCAACCGTATAGTATACTCAGGTCGTTCATTAGACCAACTCTACCGCAACTAACACGTAGATGTCACATAACCAGCTAAGCTAATCGGAGAAGGCCAACAATTTCTTAATGAGCACAACTTTTCTAATTGATGCCGAGCTCGACATCGTCTAGAGCTACAAATTGCACTAGGCCAGAGGTTCCCGCAACGGGAAGGGACGAGAGCCTACCACCGCCGGCCATCAAGCGGGTTTTGCCTATCGACTTACTCGTGTGTCGCTAGGGAGGACGGAGGCGAGACCCATGTTGGCCCCAGGCTACACGCTCTTTCTTTCTTTCTTTCTTTCTTTCTTTGTGGGATGATGCCGGGAATGTGTCGAGGCGACCAACAACAACAAGACAACTAACTACATTTGCTTTTTCCCCTCCATGAGATGAACCGGATAGGGGCGGCGGTTAGGATTTCTCCATGTAGCCTTTCAAATAAAGAATGCGTGGCACGGTAGATCATATACATGGTGCAAGTTTGCACTTCCTTTGGTCACATCGCATGACACCAGGACATGGCAGCAAGGCGGGACAATTGGGTCGGGTGACCTATGCCTCTCCCATATTCGTTGCGTTTTTTCCTAGACAAGTGGATCCGTCAAGCGGTCCAGCTCAAGGTGCTGCTGGTCCTTCCATGCATCAATCGATCCATCGTCCATAATGACGGCCCTAATCAAAGGAAACGGTTTCTTATATTCTCTCAAGTGACTCATTGCCACTACTACCAAGTAACCACTTGATCCTACTACCAAGTAACCACTTCATCAGTACCATGCAATTGCAAGTAGCTTCCGGGATTCAGTGCCTACTTGAAACCATAGTCGAAGAATGCCAACCACTGCTTTTGCAGGCCCGGAAATGTATTCGCGTGGACACTAGAAGAAAAAAGGGCAGACAATTGGAGCAGGGCTATAAAGAAATGTAGCTAGGACACACGCAAGTAGAGCGAGCGATGGTCGTTCTCACGAAGAAGTTCTGCTTTGGGCGCACTCAAGTCTCAAGCACCATGTTAGCTGTATAACCATTTCCGGATAGTTGCCTCGCTCCAACTCCAAACGGCTACTTGGATCAACATCGAACGTTGCCCGATACCGCTTTTCAAATGTTAGCTGTTTAAACTGTGGTTTGATCGATTAGGACCTCAGGCAGTCAGGCGACTGCATGCATGCACGGTTAATGCGTTCTATTTCAAATCGAGCGTTGCCCAATACCGCTTTTCAATCGAGTACCACGGAAAGGAACCTGAAACAGAAAAAGGTAAAGGAAAAAGAAAAAGAATGACCAAGGGAAACTATATGGAGAACAATCATGTGTACGTGAGCTAACTGCATGCACAGTTCTGGCAATTGCTAGATTGGATATCCAAAGTCCAAATATATCTGGGATGCAAGAGGCTCAAAAACAGGCAGCTAAACAAATACACAGATTCGTCAGAGCTCGCATTTCTCTATATGCTAATGACGCTGTGATTTTCGTCACCCCCTCCGCTGCCGACGTCTCCAACCTCGCATCCCTACTTCGAAACTTTGGCGACGTGTCTGGGCTAATCACGAATGCCACGAAAAGTTCTGTGGCCGCCATAAGATGTGAGGGCTTTGATCTTACCACCATCCTCGCTGATTTCCCTGCAGCCGCAGTCCAGTTCCCTATCCAGTACCTGGGCCTCCCCCTTTCCTTGGGGAGGCTTCGACACGCTGATTTGTAGCCATACATCGACAAGATGGCTTCGCGCCTGAACCCGTGGAAGAGCAAATTCCTCAACCGTGATGGCTGCAATGCCATCGTCAAGTCTGTGCTAACCTCTATGCCAATTTTCCTGCTCACGGCCATTAAGGCCGACAAAGCAACGTTGAAAGCCTTTGACAGGATCAGAAGGGGAATGCTCCGGGCTTGCAGTACCAGTGTCAGTGGGGGAAAATGCAAGGTGGCGTGGCAAAAGGTGTGCCACCCTAAGAGCATGGCCGGGCTGGGGATCCTTGACCTGGACAGATTTGCCAGGGCTTTGCGACTGCGCTGGCTTTGGTTTGAATGGACTGCGCCCGATAAGCCTTGGGTCGGGCTCGAAACTCCGAATGATCAATAGGACCGGGATCTCTTCAACGCCGCCACTAAGGTCACGCTGGGCGATGGCTCTCGGGCGGTTTTCTGGACTTCCTCATGGTTGAACGGCACCTCGCCGAAGTCCATCGCCCCCTCATCTTCAAGGGTGCCAAGCGGAAGAACAGATGCGTGCGGGATGCGCTGGCTGACAATAAGTGGTTGGCGGACATTGACATTTCCACTTTCACGGTGGATCATTTCTCGCAGTTCATCACGCTTGCGGACCTCCTCGAGGGGGTGGCTCTTACTGCGAACACGCCTGACACTATCACCTGGACCCTCACGGAGAGCGGCATTTACACTGCTGGGTCGGCCTACAAAGCCCAATTTGCGGGCGCCATTCCTTGTTCTTTCTCACCTGGTGTGGAAGCCCTGGGCACCTCCTAAGTGTCGGTTTTTCGCCTGGCTCGCGGTGCAGAACCGGTTGTGGACTTCGGATCGTCTTGCCATAAGGGGATGGCCTCACCATCCCGTTTGCAAGCTCTGCAATTGTCAACCTGAGACTGCCCGACACATCATCTTCGAGTGTCGTTTCTCCAAGCGTGTGTGGCAGGCCGCGTCATCTTGGCTGTCTTGCCCCTCTCTCCCAACTTGCTTGGGATCTGGTCGTGGCACTGTGCTGCAATTCTAGCAGGCGGCCTCTCGGACGCCCTCTGATTGCCCCATGGGTCTCAAGACCGCCATCACCCTGATCGCTTGGGAGTTATGGAAGGAGAGGAACGAGCACGTCTTCAATAACAAGTCGATCATGCCATCTGTCCTAATGCAGAAGATAAAGGATGAGAGTAAGAACTAGATTCTCGCCGGGGCCAAGCATTTGGCACAGGTAACAGCTTCTTGAAGATATGACGATTTTTCTCTCTAAGAGAGTGGACGGTGTTGGTTGATCCCCCCGCCCGGGGGATACTGTTCCTATAATAGTAGGCCCTATTTCTGTTCCTGTTTTTACTTTGGCTTAGGCCTTGTTATGTCTGCTTCTTCTATATCAATATAAAGGCAAAGCTTTTGCCTCGTTCCAAAAAAAAAAAATCTGAACACACGCTGCCTTACATGCGTTCGCGAGGAGATAAGCGACTGACGATGTGTGTGAGACAACACGTTCGCCGGGTAGCTGCCAGCCTGGGGGTTCGACGACGGACACGAGATGGTGAATCCGCAGGCGGGCGCGCATAGGATGGGCGCGAGATGGAGAGTCGGTTCGGGCAAACATAGCAACAAACGCAAGATGGGGAGCCTCTGGCATACCCGCTGCAGTACTTTGTATTTAACACTACAAATAAAGACAGATTTCTGACAAGATTGGAGGTGGGGGGGGGGGGGGAGCTCCGGGTGCTTGCTGCGCGTGTAGATAGGTCCTAGCTTTCTAGGTGTGAGTGCCTCTCGGTGGCATCGAAGACGGCGGCGATGGCGTCGGCGAGTGGGGTGATGTCCTTCCCCTCCGTTCCCTGTTCTGGCCTTGGTGCCGGGGAGGACGTGAAGGTTCTTCGTCGGGTGCCCTCTTCCTTCTTCGCTTCTCTGGCCGGCCATGGTGGCGAGGGGGAAGGTGCTGGAAGCTGGGGATCCGCTTTTGTTGTTGGTGGTGCTGGTGGTTTCCTCTGTTGTTCCTGCTCCGGCCGACCGTGGTGGCGAGGGGAGCGGCTTCTGGAGGTGGTTCGGTGCTGGTGGTGGTGGTCTTGGGCGCCGCCGTGGCGGCTGGAAGATGGTGGAGGCGGCGAGCTGGCGCTGTGGCCGTGCTCGTTCAACGAGTCCAGATTCCGTCGCTTGGCGGCGGATGGCTCTTGTGGTCGTCTACAACAAGTGGTGGTGCCTTCTTCCCGGCGGTTCGTGGTACGGCGTCTCCGGTGTCGCCTAGGAGCTTTGGGCGCGGCTGTGGATGCGATTGTGGTTCTCTCCGGTGGCTTAGGGTGCTTTTCGCACTTTTCTGGGTTTCTTTGTAATTTCGTGTTTCTTTGGGGACCTATTTGTAAAAGTGCTGAGCCTCCTATTATATGAATCGGATCGTTCCTCTTTTTTTTTTTGGAGATGTATTGTTTGTCGCAGGCAGCTGAACACCGTACAGGAGTACTAGTATATGCCGATGGCTCACCGTCGGCAAAGTTTTTGACGCCGTCAGACGGGTCCGTCTGTTACTTTTATTTGCCGACGGCTCTTGGCTGCCGACGGCCAATAAAACCATCGGCACAAGTGTGTATGCCGACAGCTCTTGGCTGCCGTCGGCCTTTTGGGTGTATGCCGACGGCCGACGGTTTTTGGCCGTCAGGAATTGACTGTTTTCCTGTAGTGTACTCTCTACCGCCACTTGTTTCGGCAATAGATTCGGGCACACGTCCTTATCCGGTCGAGCCTCGAAAGCAACGCGACCTCCGCGATTAACTAACACTGCCGTCGCGCGCGTCAAATGACGGTGGTCGTGGATAACTTAATCTAGTGCGCATCAACTAATCTACTCGTGGAGTAGCTACGTTAGCACATAGTGTTGTTGAATGGCGCCTATTACTTTTTCATGCAGACCGGAGCCGATCAAAGACTGTTACTGCACAGTGCTTGCTAATTGGCTCATCATGCACGCAATAATTCGTGATCAACTAGAGAGGGACAGAGCCGAGGCCAAACAAACCCGCTTTTTGAATGAAGTGAGGCACAGCGACGGATCTACTCCCTCCATACTTTAATAAGTGTACATCTATTTTTTTATTAAGTCAGAATTTAATTTTTTGATCAACTTTAAATAAAAGGGTATCAATATGTTGACATGTAATTAATATATTTTGAAACTTCATTTCAAGACGAATCTAGTGATATCAATTCAGTGTCATAAATGTGGCACTTTTTCCTATAAAACTGATCAAAATTTCATAAATTTGACTTACTCCAAGCTCGTA
Organism: Poa pratensis; assembly: GCA_947311845.1. Taxonomy (NCBI): domain Eukaryota; kingdom Viridiplantae; phylum Streptophyta; class Magnoliopsida; order Poales; family Poaceae; genus Poa; species Poa pratensis. The sequence goes on from CAMZMU010000060.1 coordinate 47,171,441, forward strand.
GGGTGCAATGCAAACAGGTCGCTGCTGGTTTGATGTTTATCTGTGTGCGAGGGAGAGAAAACCCAAGCTCGTAGGACTCTGCCCGTCTGCCGGGACATACGTACCTACGTGAGCAGTGACAAGTGATTCATCGCAGAGTCCGATCGATCGAGCCAGCTTAGTGAATGGCACACACGCGAGGTTCTTTATCTGCTCGGTCAACTGAAATTAACTAAATCTTAGTCGACTCTCACACCATCAACTTGCTTCGTGATTCGTGCTGCCATAATAGGTGTATATGGATTCGAACTGTGATTTCCAATTGTATATATTAGTTGCAAGTGAGATTTTTTAGCTAAATATGGATTGCAACACAAACATATCCATACTGCGACGTGATTCATGCTAGGCACATGAGTTGCAAGTTGAAATTTGGCGACGCCACCCAACTAAGATTAATGAACTCTATGCATGTCAGAAAGGAAGGGACGCGCCTTGAGCACAACTCATGTCGGCTAGCTCTTTTCTCCCCCGTCCCTCCTCCTCACATTATGTAAAAACATGTATTCCTTGATTGTCCTTTGCCTCTCGTGACCGACAGAAAATATTACCTCCGTTTTAACATATAATGCTTATAAATTTAGTCTAAAGTCATAATTTTATTGATTAAATAAAAAAATACAATGCCAAATAAATATACTATGAAAATATATTGTATGTTAAACCTATTGATATTGATTTTTTATCGTAAATGTTCATATTTTTGTACAACTAACTGGTCAAAGTTAAATGTTGTTGACTTTCGACTAAATTTATATGCCTTGTTATTGAAACTAATGGAGTAAAAATGAAACGATACATCCATGATGCGAAAGCACTTGATATTAATTAGTCTGTACAACGGTTCGAGAAGCCATACATACGACTCCCTTCATTCCGAGTATTCAATATTTTAGTATGGATTAAATACGTATTGAAATGAGTGAATATAGACACTTTATATTTCGAAACGGAGGTAGTACAATGCACAAGCTATCTACAATATGCTAACTAATTAAGGTGCCTATGGCTATATACGGTACACCGGGCAGTGGCATGCGGCGAGCCGTTATATGTGCCGGTGAAAATTAGCGAGCAGCAAAACGGGGCAGCATGCATGCCCGCGTGCAGCTACACTACTACTAGTGGTAGTTACAAAGGCTTTCGGTCCCACGGCATATTGTGCCGGTACATTTTGGGGTTGTACTACCTTCAGTGACCACATATACATATCGATCGATTAAAACGAAAAAAAGGAAGATCCTAGCTATAGCTAGTGAACTGGTGCAACGTGAGGAGGAGGCGTCTGCTGGACGGCCTTGCTGCTGCTACTGCAGTGGTGGTCGGCGTTGGCGACGGGGATCTCGAAGGGGCCGAGGCGGTGGTCGGCGAGACGGGTCTTGTAGGCGGCCTTCTTGTACTCGCCCCAGGTGAAGTCCCTGTACAGGCTCTGCTCCCCGTCCCGCATCAGCTCCGGCAGCGGTGCGATCCGCTGTGTTGCCGCCGGCCCTCCGAAGTAGATCACCGACAGCCTCGACTGCTTCCCGGCATCCGGCGCCACCACTCGGTGCTTCACGCTCCTGAACCTCCCGTTCGTCAGCACCTAGATGCATCCACGGAAATATGGCACGGCAATGAGTTCAGGTGCAAGTGGCATGGTACGCCGTTGAAAAGAACACGAGGTGGGGTTTACGACTTAAATAATGCACCAAGCCAGATCAAAACATGCATGCATGCACACCTGGAGCGAGTCGCCGACGTTGATGAAGAGGGAATCGGGGTCGGGGGCGACGGGGACCCAGCGGCCGTCGCGGAGCATGATCTGAAGGCCCCCGGTGCGGTTAGAGCGGAGCACGGAGATGATCTGCGGGTCCGTGTGCTCCCCGAACCCCGTCACGCCCGACGCCAGGGGACACGCCGGGTAGTGGTTCACGCGCACCAGCTCGTCGCTCGTCCCTTCTCCTCCCTGCACCATCAGCCGCAGCGCGCCACGGTCGTCCAGCCCCAGACCCTCCGCCATCAGCTCCAGCACGCGCCCGCCCACCTCCCTCACCGCCACCGTGTACGCCTCCAGCGCCGCCCGGAGCGCTGCTGGCAAGGAAGAGGCCGCTACGGAGTTAGAGCTGATGGTGAGGAGGAGGTACTCGAGCCACCCCACGTCGCCGTTAAAGCCGATGCTCTTGCTGCCGTAGCCCAAGGGGCGCGCCGAGGAGTGCTCCAGCTTGTCCTTGTGTGGCAGCGCGAAGAAGGCCGCGGCGCGTGACTCCAGAGCGTCAGCGAGGCTAGCAGGCACGCCGTGGTTGGTCGCGCGGAAGAAGCCCACGCCGCGGCACGCCTCCGCCACGGCAGCGGCTGCGCCTGGCGCAAACAGGTCGACGGTCGGTACCGCCGCGTTCGCTGTTCCCTTGGGCCATTTCACCAGCGGGATATGATCGATGGTGCCGGGCATCGTGATCGCCACCATGGCCGGTGCACGAGCTGACGAGCCCTTTGGTTTTTTCAGCACGGCTGGAAGCGAAACAGAGCAGGGAGAGAGGAGGTGGATTGAGGCTGGGGAGGGCGGGAGGTGGCTTGTTCTGTTTCACGTTTGCGCTTGTGGTGATCAGATGGGCTGGGTGACGGCCTCGTTTATATAGGAGGCGACATGAGCATTATGAGCTGGAGCCTGGAGGTAACCAGGTGCTGCTCTGTTAGTTAAGCGCGAGTGACGTGGGTGAGTAGAAACGCAAGTTGCATGCATGCCATGGCTGCCTCCGTGGAATTGTTAAATTCCAACGGGGCTGTGGGTACGTGGGGTACACGAAAACCACAGATTGAATCTGATGCATTGCGCACACCATGGACATCGCATTTTGGTCTCAATAATTAGTTGAATACAACCAAGGAATGATAGCTGTCTGACTGGGACTGTCTTCTATAATGAATAGGCAGAGCTCCCGCTGGTTTTCGCTAAAAAAAACAACAGAGTAGTACCCCGAGGCTAATTTGAAGACAAGCTATCATTTATCTTTATAATTTGAAGACAATATTTTAAAGTTTCAGAAAAACTCTGTAAACAAGTCTGAATGTAGCCAACGATTGTACACTACAAGGTGTAAAATCTTAATCCAAAATACGGGCTAGTTTTTTTGCTTGCTTCTGTCGGTGTAAAAGCTTAATCCAAAATACAAATGTTGTGAACACCCACAAATTTGTTTTGTAAGTTTTTGACAATTGTAAATTTAAAATTTGAGAAGCGGTATCATGTGACGTGTGTATCACTATACATTTTCCCTGAAAACCATGGATTGAATCTGATTCATGGGCAGCCCACAATCGGCATCGCATTTTGGTCTCGGTAATTACAATGAAGGAATGATTTTTTTAGACAACATATTGTCTGTACTGCGTCAATCGTATAATGGTAATTCATCGGTCAAACAAAGTCTAACGTAAATATCTTTTTTTAGAGAGTACGCAATTGCGTACCTTTATTTTATAGAAGAGAGAGTTTGCATTACAAGAAGTGACAGATCCGGAAATCTGTCAAACACCACCCCACACACACCTAGCTATCTTAATGAACTACTCTCGCAAAAGAACTGCTCCCTCCAAGCCCTGCATTCCTCCAGAGGCTCCAATCCGCGATGATTTGATCGACCAAACCAGAGACAGCGAACTGCCCCCTCACATCGCCGAAAACCCTTGCATTTCGCTGTTTCCAAAGCCTCCAGCAGCCAAGAATAACAAAGGTGTCAAAACCTCTACGATCCTTTCTTCCGAACCTCCTGCGTTCCCTCATCCACCAATCTTGCAAGCCATCAGTAAGCTGCGGCAGACAAACCCTGACCTGGAGTCTTGCAGCACATTCAAACCAAACTTGCCGTGCATATGAGCAACCAACCAGAATGTAGCTTACTGAATCTTCATCCTGTAGGCAGGTATAGCATACTGCCACCTCTTCTTCCAAGCCATGTCTTACGCGGCGATCCGAAGTCCACAACCTTCCTTTCAGAGCCAACCACGTGAAAATTTTGCACTTGAGGGCGCCCAGCTTCTCCAAACTCCACTCGCACCTTCCATTTTGTCAAAATCCTGACATAGCGCCTTGTAAGTATCCTTAGCCATGTATACTCCAGATGGAGAACGGATCCACCTAAACTGATCAGGAGCTGTGTCATTCCTGTTAAGATTGCAAAGGCAAACGAACAACAGGCAGCATTGCACGATCCCTTCCTCCGTCAGAACCCCTCGCAAATCATTCACCCACTTATGATCTTGCAGTGCATCATGGACTGTTCTTTTATTGGCACATGCATCAGTCACCGCTGCGAGAGCCAAGGGAGCAATTTCCTCCACTGACCTCCCCTGTATCCATTTATCCCTCCAAAACAAAGTGGAGGCACCATCTCCCACTTCAATTAGCACCAAGTCATTGAACACCTTAATCGCTTCTTTGTCAGCCAACATTGGCAAGCCTTGCCATGGCTTGGAGGGGTCTGTGCGACGTAGCCACTCCCACCGAACTCTAAGGGATAGACCTTGCCGATGCAGGTCCTTCACGCCCATCCCACCATATTTGATTGGCCTGCAGATCTGATTCCAGGCCACCAAGCACTGCCCTCCATTGACTTGTTCTTTTCCAGCCCAGAAGAAGGCTCTGAACCAGGCATTCGCCTCATCAAGCAGCCAAACCGGAGCGTCTGCAATCAACAGATGGTGTACCGGCCTCGCCGTGAGTACATACCTAATAAGGGCCAGTCTCCCAGAGCACTGAAGAAGCCCTCTCTACCAAGCCGGCATACAGCTCAAAAGCTGATCAAGCACAGGTTGCCATTCTGCCTTGGTTAGCTGCCGGATAGCAAGCTGCAAACCAAGGTACTTGCAAGGGAATTTACCCAGATCACATCCCAAAACATGCTTAACTGTCATAAGATCCTGAGGCTGCCCTCGAATAATAGTTGCAGTCGACTTTGCATAATTCACATTCATGCCAGAAGCCAGGCCAAAAGCTCCGAGGATCACCTTAATTGCCACCATATCTTGTGTCACTGTCTTAATGAAGAGAGCAACATCATCTGCATAAATAGAAACCCTCTGAATGCTACTGCAACCCTGCAGTTCAGACAACAAGCCCTCATCTTCCTCCTTTCTGATCAACAAAGTTAAAACCTCCATAACTAGCACAAATAGCTAAGGGGATGTGGGATCCCCCTGTCAGAGTCCTTTGGCATACCGAATGCATCTACCTGGCACACCATTTACCAAAATTTGCATACTAGCTGTCGACAGCAAAACAGCTATCCATTTCAGCCATAGTGTTCGAAACCCGAGAGCTCTCATCACCTCAAAAAGAAACGGCCAAGATAATGAATCAAAGGCCCGGGAAATGTCCAATTTCAGGAACACCCCTTTTCTCCTCTTTGCATTGATCAATCTAGCCACTTGCCTTATCAAAACAAAATTGTCATGAAGACATCTACCCTTCACAAATGCAGATTGGTTGGCACTCACCAATTCCTCGAGACGCCTGCGAAGCCTGGTGGCCAACAGCTTGGAAAAAAGCTTCGCAAAACTGTGCACCAGGCTAATAGGCCTGAAGTCACCCACTTCCTTGGCATCAGGTCTCTTTGGAATGAAAGTGATGAGGGAGGTGTTTAGTTTTCCAAAACCGCGTCCATCCCCTACCGCAAGTTTGAGGACTGCTGCCAAGATATCTTGTTTGATAATTCACCATGCTTTGTGATAAAAAGCCCCAATAAATCCATCAGGGCTAGGGGCCTTGTCTGCTGGCATTTCCTTTATGACCTGCCACACCTCCTCCTCTGTAAACAAAGCCTCTAGATCCTGAAGATCAAACTGTTGAAGTCCAAGTGCCTGCAGGTTCACCGTATGCTCCCTGTTGTTAATCTGACCAATAAGACGAGTGTAAGCCTGATCAAAAGCCTCCTGCTTCTCCTCCTGTTCAGTGTACAACTGTCCGCCATCCTGCACGGCCGAGATAAATTTTTAACCCTCCTTCCATTGGCCACAATGTGGAACAGCTTGGTATTAGCATCGCCATCCTTCAGCCACCGTATCCTCGACCTTTGTCGCGCAATGGTGCGCTCTAAAGAGGACAGACCAAGCACCGACAGTTTAGTGTGCTCCTCAGCCATCTCTCCTCCTGCGAAAGCTGCCTGCTCTCCTCTGCAATATCAAATCTAAGAATGATGATGTTTTCCATTGCAATTTGCAGCTTTACATTTCCCACCGTCTTCTGTCCCCAAGATTGAAGTGCCACTGTTGTAACTCTGAACAGATGATTTAAGCGCTTGAAAGGATCAGCAATGGGAGGATCACACACCCACGCCTCTTTGACCACATCCAAAAACCCCGGCAGCTTCGTCCAGAACAGCTCAAATTTGAACCTCTGCTTCGGTCTAAACCCTGCATTAAGTGTCAGGTGCAGGGGTGCATGATCCGAGATGTTTGAGGCCAAAGCTTGAAGCATAGCATCCGGATATGCTAAGTCCCAATCAATCGACACCAGCGCCCTATCAATTCGTGTGAGTGTGGGGCTCTCCCTGCCATTACTCCAAGTAAAGAGTCTCCCATGCAGATATAAATCCTTAAGCTCATTTGTGTTCACAAACTCCTTAAAACTCCTCATCATGCCACGATCCAGGTTCGAGTTATTTTTCTCGGAAGCATTTAGAATGAGGTTAAAATCCCTTAAAAGCAACCAAGGTCCTAGACAGAGCCTTCTCCTCTCGATAAGCTCCTGCAGAAATTGCAGCTTCCTTTCATTCCCTTGCGGCCCAAAGACCACCGTTATCCACCAGCTAGCATTGCTCATAGTGTGCACCTCTGCATTCAACGAGAAAGAATCCACAGAGATGCGTGACATGCTCAACACTGATGTGTCCCAGCCCAAAAGGATGCCCCCTTGTTCCATCTGCTGGCAGATAAGCAAAGCCATCAAACGCAGGCCCTAAGTACTGCAGCACCACCATACTATCTATGAACTCCAGTTTTGTCTCCTGCAAGCACACCATATTCACTTTCATCATATTTACAAACTCACGCACCGTATCCCTCCTTGCCGGGTCATTGAGCCCCCTGGCATTTAGGCTCAGTATTTCTGGGTTGTGATCCATAGAAAACATCTAACACACCAGCACCCATTGCGTTCAGTGACTCACTGAACCGCAATCCCTCCCAGACCATGTGTCGAGCAGCTTGCTGGCATGGACTTCCCAAATATTGCCGCCATCATGCGCAGATGTTGTTCCTGCACCGGCGAATCAAAAAGACCCCTGAATTCATTCATTGCTAACTCGTCAACATCCAGACTCGGTTGCGAGATCCCCAGAGCTTTGAGGTGTGTGTGCTCGGCAACTGAAGCTTTCTTGCCTCTGCGCGGCGCCAAGATCGCAACCTGCGGCGTTCCCACAGCACGAGTGACTCGCCGGGGCGTGGCCGCCACCAGCCCCTGCACCGCCCCACCTGACTCAATCTCCTACAGCAGCGGCGGAGCCAGCTTCTTTAGGATCCCCGCACAAAACCTCCACATCTTGGACATGGCGGCACCCTCCTCTGCCGCAAGCTCGGTTCTGTGCCCTTCATCCATGAACACACCCTGCATTTGCTCGTTAGGCCCATGGAACGAGACTAAAGGCTGCACAGAAGCATCACCCAAGCTCGACTCCTCCTGGGCCAAGGGCAAAGCTGGCCTCTGGGTCGGCCCAGCAACGAAGCCCTTCGTCGCTCCTCCCGCAGGCCCATCAGTCCCAGACAGAGATACTTGGAAAAAATCTGTGCTGTTTACCTCCTCTTCTGTCTGGTCCGGCCCCAGTGGGACCCTTTGCACAGATCCACAAGACTCAGTTAAAGAGACCTCAAAATAAGACATGCCATTCTCCTCCTGCCGGCTCGAAAGCAGAGGACGATCCTCAGACCATCCTTGGCTGATAGTGTCGGCCAAGACACTTTCCAGATCCCCAGACCCGTCCACATCGCCAGAATTCAAAAACGAAGCATTAGGGACGGTAGTGTCCCCACCTCCCAAATCACTTTCCACTCCAAACTTCGGTTCCAACTCCTTCGCTAGTACTTCTTGATTGGCAGCACCAGTAATCCCCACATCTTTGGCTGTAGTGTCCACCCCACACGCAGAGATCGCCTGCCTTGACGCGTAGACCACCATATGACCAGCCGTTTTTTGCTTTCCACGTGGACCCATAGCTGCTGACCTGATCGCGATCTGGTCTGTCCAACCAGGCAGGCGCCAATCCAACGGCTCACTTGCCGCTTGCATGCCAGCCCTGGCACCGCCACCAGCCGGCCGCTGCCGGCCATCACCGCCATGACTAGCAAAGGGGTCACGGCTGTCCGGCACCCCCGCACCCAGGAACTCGATTGCGAGGTCAAGAAACCCTCGTCATTGTGCCCAAAGCTGTTCTCGTCTGGTAGCCCATCACCATCACTCCCCGGCGATCCACCAGAAGGTCCAAAGCCGCCGGATCCTCAAGGAAGCAGAACTCCTCCACACGCTCCAGATGGATGAGCACGCGGTACTGCACCAGCCAAAGCTCCTTGATCCTGCTTTCCGGGGGCGGGAAGGGCACCCCGGCCTCCGGCTCCGGCACCCAAAGCTTTCTCAGCGGCGGGATCTCCTCTGGACTCATCGACCAAGCATCCGCACGAAAGGTGCCCAGGTCCTCTCTGCTCGCCGTCTCCGGTGCCACCGCAACAATTGAGCAAGAAGTGTCCAACAGTCTTTGCACCGTGTCCACCTCCCAGGCGTGCGGCGGGATGCCCTCCAGAGCAAGCTGAACCTTGGACCTCAGCACCACTTGCCTAGCCTGTGCCTGCCGAGTCCATTGCCGGAAGAAGAGTTTGAAGAACTCGTGCTCCACGAACGGCGTCGCCGCCACGCTTCTCAGGTGCTCCTGCGATCTGAAAACCACCAGGAAATCCTCCGGCCTGAAAGCGTGCACAGAGAAGGTGCCCCGCGGGATTCCGGCCTTCAGAACAAGCGCATCCTCAACCTGTGCTCTGGAGACTGCCGGCCACGAGCCACTGATGTACACCACCAACGCCAGGCGGAGTCTCTGGAGACTAACGTAAATCTCCAAAGGGGTGTCAACGGTCTTCTCATCGTTGGGTTGAGCTCGAGTGATCAAGTCATGACGTAATTTTATCCTTAATGGCTGAATGGATTACAGCCAAAGCTATAATCATAGTCTCCTTACATATGAGGTAAGGTTCTTAAAGATTCACTCCGCCTATCCTCAAGCCCAAATGTAGATCCATGAAATACTCTATCAACGAGATCTTGTAATCATCTTCAATCCTTTTCAGAGACTATAAGTCGTTAACTTACACGCTTCATTTTAAATTAAACCAAAAGATGCCCCATTATCAATGCTATCATCGTATGTCTCCGAACAAGAAAATGGAACCTGCATACTTTTTAGTATCTATTTTTGGCAGATATCTGACTTGGCAAGGTCAGCCTGTTGAAGAATGCAATTCATGTAGTCCCAGTTGGGTTTGAGCTAGATCAGAGAAACCGAACGGAGGACCGATTTGGACGTGAAAATGAGATGTTGTGACTAGAAGATTCCAAAAGCCACACCAATTAGCAAACCAAATATAGGAATCTAACCTCAGAAGACCAAGATCCGGCCGGCTCCAAATCGAAGATGGGGCAAATTCGACTTAACACGTAATCTAATCTTGATAATTTGTCTTGGTCTATGTTATATATTTGATTCACTCTTCATTATATGAAGGCAATACTGAAATCTTCACTTAATCTACATTTCTTAAGGACATGTTTGTGAAAGTCTTAATTCTCTCATTACCAATACTAAGGTTCACCATGAGTCATCATTTAATCTTCTTCATAATTTCATGATATCTGTACATAATGAATTCTCCACATAATTGCATGCGGGTCTTAATCAATAATGGCTCAGTACATTAAACTTCTCGAGTAGAGATTTCTTACTCCTGGGCACAAGTGCTCCCTCTATTAATTTTTTCTTTAAAAAAAGTTCATATTTATACTAGTAGAAAAACGGTCTTTCGTCCGGAGCCCCCAAAGCCATTAGTCCCGGTTCTGGGAAAAACCGGGACCAATACCAGGCATTGGTCCCGATTCGGATGGCGGCATTAGTCCCGGTTCGTGGTATGAACCGGGACTAAGGCTCGCCGCAGAGCATTAGTCCCGGTTCATACCACGAACCGGGACTAATACCCCTCCCCTGCCTATATATACCCCTCCCAACCAGCTTTTCTCCTCTTTTTTTCTGCTAGGAGGAGTGAGAGGTGTGTGCTAGTTTGTTTTCCTTTGCTATGCACTAGAGGTGTTCGATGAAATGCCTGAGCCACACTTAAGTTCACACAAAATGATATGAGTTGCCCGAGCCACACTTAAGCTTTCTCCACTCTCTTTCCTCCTCGATCGAGGTTAGCAACTTTATCCTTTTCATCTGTAATTGATACAAAAATATTGCATGTGTCGATGTACGGTGGTCATTTCACTATTCAAGATGTTATTGTAATGGTATTTGATAAACTTAATTATATGATGCAGATGGATGCACGGATGCGATGGATGTACGACGAACGACGCAGTTCCGATTTTATTGCAGGCCTGCATAAATTTATTGATGTGCTGAGGTAAACAAAGTGGATAATTTTATGCCTTGTCCATGTGTTGACTGTCGGAACGTCAGGGAGTACTCTAACTCGAAAACCATTCAAGACCACGTGCTTCGGAGAGGTTTCATGCCCAGCTATAATTGTTGGACCAAGCACGGAGAAAGAGGGGTTAGGATGGAAGACAATGAAGAAGAGGAGGATGATGACAACTATCCTATGTTCCCTGAAGAATACGGTGATACTGTAATGGAAGACAATGAAGAAGAAGGAGGTGAACAACGGGCATCAGATGAGCCCGCTGATGGTCTTGGTCGGGTCATTTTGATGCAAAGCGAGAATGCGATACAGAAAAGGAGAAGCTAAAGTTGGAGGCCATGCTAGAGGATCACAAAAAGTTGTTGTACCCAAATTGCGAAGATGGCAGCACAAAGCTCGGTACCACACTGGAACTGCTGAAATGGAAGGCAGAGACTGGTTTATCTGACAAGGGATTTGAGAAGTTACTGAAAATAATGAAGCCGAAGCTTCCAAAGGATAACGAATTGCCCGAGACTACATACGAAGCAAAGAAGGCTATCTGCCCTCTAGGATTAGATGTGCAGAAGATACATGCATGCATTAATGACTGCATCCTGTACCGCGGTGAGGAGTACGAGAATATGGATAAATGCCCGGTATGCAATGCACTGCGGTACAAGATCAGACAAGATGACCCTGGTGATGTTGAGGGCGATGACGAGCCCCCCAGGAAGAGGGTTCCTGCTAAGGTTATGTGGTATGCTCCTATAATACCACGGTTGAAACGTCTGTTCAGAAACAAAGAGCATGCCAGGTTGTTGCGATGGCACAAAGAAGAGCGTAAGAAAGACGGGAAGTTGAGACACCCCGCCGATGGGTCGCAGTGGAGAAAAATCGAGAGAGAGAGTTCTCGACTTTGCAGGTGACGCAAGGAACTTATGGTTTGGTCTAAGTACAGACGGCATGAATCCTTTTGGGGAGCAGAGCTGCAGTCACAGCACCTGGCCCGTGACTCTATGTATCTACAACCTTCCTCCTTGGTTGTGCATGAAGCGGAAGTTCATTATGATGCCAGTGCTCATCCAAGGCCCGAAGCAACCCGGCAACGACATTGATGTGTACCTAAGGCCATTAGTTGATGGACTTTTGCAGTTGTGAGCCGAACCAGGTGTACGTGTGTGGGATGAGCACAAACAACATGAATTTGACCTACGAGCATTGCTGTTCGTAACCATCAATGATTGGCCTGCTCTTAGTAACATTTCAGGACAATCAAAAAAGGGATACAATGCATGCACGCACTGTTTAGATAAGACTAAAGGTACATATTCGGAAAAATGTAAGAAGGTTGTGTATCTGGGGTGTCGTCAATTTCTTCCAAACAAGCATACCGTAAGAAAGAAAGGCAAGCATTTCAAAGGTGAGGCAGATCACCAGAAGAAGCCTAACCTCCCTGATGGTGATGCTATATTTGGTATGGTTAAGGACATAGAAGTAATCTTTGAAAAGGGTCCTGGCGGTCAATCTGTTCCGAAAGACGTCGCTACGGGACACGCGCCCATGTGGAAGAACAAATCTATATTTTGGGAGCTACCCTATTGGAAAGTCCTAGAGGTCCGGTCTTCAATCGACGTGATGCACGTGACGAAGAATCTTTGCGTGAACCTGCTAGACTTTCTGGGCGTGTATGTGAAGACAAAAGATACACCAGAAGCACGGGAGGACCAGAAACGTATGAAAGACCCATACAACCAGCAGACGATAAAGGGTGTCAATACTTAAGCAGCTATGCTCTTACCAAAGCAGAGAAGGAAATCTTTTTTGAATGCCTGAGCAGTATCAAGGTCCCGGCTGGCTTCTCGTCAAATATAAAGGGAATAATAAATATGGCAGAGAAAAAATTCCAGAACCTGAAGTCTCATGATTGCCACGTGATTATGACGCAGTTGCTTCCGGTTGCATTGAGGGGGCTTCTACCGAAAAATGTTCGAGTACCCATTGTGAAGCTATGTGCATTCCTCAATGCAATATCTCAGAAGGTAATCGATCAAGAAAGTCTGCAAAGGCTACAGAGGGATGTGGTCCAATGTCTTGTTAGTTTTGAGTTGGTGTTCCCCCCATTCTTTCAATATTATGACGCATCTCTTGGTTCACCTAGTCGACGAGATTGCCATTCTCGGTCCTTTATTTCTACACAATATGTTCCCCTTCGAGAGGTTCATGGGAGTCTTGAAGAAATATGTTCATAACCGTGCTAGGCCAGAAGGAAGCATCTCAAAGGGCTATGGAACAGAGGAGGTCATTGAGTTCTGTGTTGACTTTATTCCTGACCTTAAGCCGATTGGTGTTCCTGAATCGCGGCATGAGGGGAGACTGAGTGGAAAAGGCACGCTAGGAAAGAATGCAATGATATGTAGGGATGGACATTCTTTCACTCAAGCACACTACACAGTTCTACAAAGTTCCACCTTCGTTGCTCCGTATATCGAGGAACACAAGAATTCTGTACGCTCCAAGAACCCGGGGAAGGCTGACTCCTGGATTAAAGAAAAACACATGGAGATTTTCGGCAGTTGGTTGCGATTACAACTCATGAATGACACCACTATCGGAGATCAGCTCTACTTGTTGGCCACGTCACCATCTTCGACTGTATTGAATTTCCAAGGGTACGAGATAAATGTGAATACATTTTACACGATCGCCCAAGATAAAAAGAGCACCAACCAAAACAGTGGTGTCCGCTTTGATGCAACAGACGAGAATGGGCAAAAGGACACATACTATGGTTACATAGAGGAGATATGGGAACTTGACTATGGACCTACTTTTAAGATCCCTTTGTTTTGGTGCAGTTGGGTCAACATGAATGGAAAAGGGGTAAAGGTAGACCAGCTGTACGGAATGACAACAGTGGATCTCAAGAATATTGGTCGTTACAGAGACAAACCATTCGTCCTAGCCAATGATGTGGCTCTGGTTTTCTATGTGAAGGACATGTCCTCCAGACCGAAAAAAAAAAAATAAGCACACAAATACATCATACGATGAGCGAAAGCGTCACATATATAGTTCTTTCAGGGAAAAGAAACATCGTGTGAGTCAAGGACAAGACAGACATGTCAGCAGATTATAATAAGTTTGATGAAATTCCGCCCTTCACAGTGAAAACTGACCAAAGCATCCCGTTAAATAATGAAGATGCTCCATGGTTACGGCCGAAGCGATCATAGGCAAGGGACATACGCGATGAAGGGTTCATGGCTTTTATAACTGATGATCTTTAGCATTTCCAAGTGATGCAGAAAGCGCCAACGGCGAGAAAGTGCATCCCACTTTTCAGGAGTACTAATAATGATCTCCCCTTTGTCAAGAAGCTTCAAATCTCTGCATTCCAAGACAATCTCTGCATTCTCCAAGATCTTTAGCATTTCCAAGTGATGCAGAAAGCGCCACAATCCGGATGTTACTTCCAATATGACTTGAAATTTGACTTGAAATACGCCACAATCCAGATATGCTTTCGCTGCTTCCAACGGCGAGAAAGTGCATCCCACTTTTCACCAAGACAATCTCTGCCTAATGTTGGTGATGTGTAATAATGTATTAAACATTTTATGTAAATCTATGTAATGTTTTAAACCTTTATGTCAGGAGCATGGTTCCCGTGCATTCTGAATAGTTCCCAATACAATCTCAGCATATAACTGATGATCTTTAGCATTTCCAAATATTAGTTTCACCAGTTATTCAAATTCAAACACTTTTCATGTTGAAAGTTTTGTCAATTCAAAATATGCAATAAAGTTAATGCATTTTTAATTGAAAATGGCAAAATGGTTAATAGTTTGTATTGTTAGAATAATTATTTTAGAAAAAAATGGTTTTGGATTATTTATTCAAATTTAAACACTTTTCATGTTGAAAGTCTTTTCTGATTCAAACCATTTGAAATTCATATTCAAACACCTAAATAAGAAAAAAAAGGCGGGAACAACATTCAGAACTAAAAAGTTTGAAATAAATTTGAAAAAGGACTCATTGGTCCCGGTTTATACGAAGAACCGGGACTAATAACCCATGGACGCGCGAAGCAAATCTGGCACTAAATTGCCATGGTATTGGTCCCGGTTCCTCCCACGAACCGGGACCAATGGGGCATTGTTCCCGGTTCTTGGGAGGACCCGGACCAATGAGTCCTGGTACATAACTGCCTGCCGCTTCTCCTTCCCCAATCCATCCCCAAATCCACCAAGTCGCACGCGGGCGCCGGAGCCAAAATCCACGCCGTCAGGCTGCCCGACGCCCGCGCCGCTCCACGCCGCGCCCCGTCGCCGCCGTCGACGTCCGCCGCGCCCTCGACGCCCACGCCGCGCCGCCCGCACGCCGGCCGCCCATGCTGCAGAGAGAAGAAGGAGAGGAGCCCGACGCTGCGCGTCCGCCCCCAAAGAACTGCGCAGCCCGACGCCGCCGGCGCGCGCCCGCACGCCGGCCTCCACGCGCGCCCTCGACGCCGGCCGCGCCCTCCACGCCGGCCACGCCCCCGCTCGCGCCACCCGACCCTCTCGGTGAGGGTTTAGAAGTTTAGAAATTCAAAATTGCTATTTTTACTATTTTCTATTAGAGATGTGTGAAATAAGGTTTGTAAAATCATCAAAAACCATATTGTAGTACATATGTACAAATGTATGGAATGCCAATAAATAAGATGAACAATACTAAGTTATTGAAATGTGTGTCTAGTATTTGCACTATATTCTGAATAAATTAAAATAATATGTATAAAATATTCTGAAAAAACTAAAATTTGACATGCAGTCATTTTATGGGTAGAAGGTGCCACCATGAAAATTTAAATATCTTGGCACTGATTTAAAGATCATGCTTCACAACATGAGCATCGAGGTACTAACTTCATGTATTTCCCAAATTCATTCCATGTCACAACTTGTTGGACTCCTTTAATCATCGTGGCTGGAACCGGGACTAATGGCCCCTGCAAATTAAGAGTATTTTATTTTAGGTTTTTGAGCAAGGCAAAAATTGTGTAGATGTATCTTGACATATGGAACAAGTTACCCAACTAAAGTTTTGTGCATTGTTCTTAATTTGCAGAAACTATGGAACACGGCAGAGACGAAAATCAGGAAAACATCCTCGAGGATATGATCCGCGGGGAAGATGTTGGCGATGTCACCTCGCAGTTTCTGAACAACTCCTGCGAGGGAGATGAGTCTCTCAACCGAAGAGACGGCTCCGGGAGGTAGAAGCCGATGGCTGGGGCGAGGGAGAAGCCGACGGCTTCGGTGAGGGAGAAGCCGACGAGGGAGAAGCCGACGGCCCCGGAGGAACATTAAATATTGCAAACTCCGGCGAGGTGCATATATATTAATTAATTAAGCCTCTGCTGTCTATATACATATATTAACGCTCTTTCTTCTTTTAGCCCTCCGGATCGAGCAAATCTTCTGTAAGGACGAAACGAGGCCCAGCCAAAAAGTTGGGTGACCATGAAAGGTACAGGATCGAAAAAGTCGCTGAAGACGGCACACCGATTGCTCCCCCTGATGTTGCAAAAAAAATTGTAAAGCAATGCGGAGTTATTGTTAGGGACTACATCCCGATCACCGTTCGAGAATGGCATAAGCCAAGGGCGGGAGGAATAAGATATGTCGGCGACAAAGGCAAAGAAAACCTTTGGAAAAAGCTCATGGTTAATTTCACCCTGCCGGCGCCAGAGGTGGATCCAGATGAGGAGGATCCAAATGAGGCAGAAAAGATTGCCCAGCAAAAAGATATCATAGAGCAAAAAGTCAAGGAGTGGGCTTTTAAGAAGATGGCCGAGCTATTCAAGAACTGGAAGAAAAGATTGCACACCGAGTTTATCAACAAAGATAAGACTCCGGACTTCGATAAAGGGTATGAGAAGATAAGAGACGAATGGGAAGAATTTGTGGCGTACAAGAAATCGGAGGAAGCTCAGATAAAATCTGAAAAAATAAGGCAAATGCTGCTAAAAAGAAGTACCACCATACTATGGGCCTGGTGGCTACGCCTTTAGCATGCCTAAGTGGGAGAAACTTGAGGCCGACCTGCTGGCTAAAGGGATCACTCCAGAGCCATACACATGGATCGAACGGGCAAGAAATTGGTTTTACGGGCATGGGGGCACGTTGGACGCAGAAGGGAAGTGCATATATAACAGAACACACAAAGATAAGCCCCTACTACCCATCGAAGGCATTAGAAATGCAGTAAAGGATGTTGAAGAGGGACGGTTCTGTCCCGATAGAGAGAATGACGAGCTCACACGCGCCCTTGGGAATAAGGAACACGACGGACGAACACGAGGCACACCAGGCTCCAAGCCATGGAAAATTGCGATTCCCGAGGACAGGAAGAAATTTCCTGATAGAAGCCATCAGAGGAGAAAGGAAAGGGAGGCAATGAAGCACGCGCTGCTGCAGACCGGCTGCGTAATATAGAAGAAACAATAAAGCGGCAGCAGGATCAAATTGACGCACTTAGCCAGCAAGGTACTAGCGGCCAATCTCAGCGGCACATGGTAGAAGCTGCATGCGATGGTACCGGCGGCCCATCGAATCGGAAAAGCAGCGTGGCTTCCACGGAGCTCCAGGATGGTAATGATGATGCACTGACGATGGCTCCTCTTCGTCGCTACCCAGTGGATGATATCACGGAGAGCACACCTTGTGAGCTACATGTGAAAGTTTTTAACTTAACCATGAAGGTGGCGGTCGGCTATGCCGTACCAATTGGACCTAAACCAACTTTCCATTTCTCTCCGGTTCCACATGGCTACGCTGTTGTCGGGGTGGATGAAGTGATGAAAGAATTTGAGGAGCTGAAGCTGGAACACCCTGCAGGTGAAGATGGGGAGGTGGTTGAACTTGGAGAAGCCAAAAAAGGGACCATTCTATGGCCAAAGGAATTCATCGTGCTTCCAAACTGGCAGCCAAGGCCATCGACTCCTCAGAGTAGCAATCCATCTTCGCCGCCGCCTCACCAGTCTCCAGCGCAACAGTCCTCTTCGCCGCCGCCGCCTCAGGCGCCGTCTCCGCCGCCTCACCAGTCTCCAGCGCAGCCGTCTCCGCCGCCGCGTCAGTCGTCTCCGCCCACTGAGGCTCAGCGTACCACCGCTGGTACTATGAGGGGTAACCGATCACCGAAACGTAAAAGGTCGCCCCTCCCAAAAGTACCTCATAAGAATCTTCCCATGAGACCTTACGACTATACGGAGGAGGAAAATGCCGCGATCGCAAATGCCCAAATAAAGAGTGGTGGGCTAACCGGAAGAAGCCGAAAGCGCCAGAGTTCCCCGCCACCCCAGAAGAAAAAGCCGCCGTCTTCAAAATGCTGAAGACCCTTGAACAACCCCCGCCAAGGCTGACACCAGACTATGACCGCTCTATTCGCAAGTCGGCTGAGGCAAATAAGCAGCGGTCGAAGAGTAGTAGTGCAAGCGGGAAATCAGTTCCCCAGCTCGGAGAACAGAAAAACCAGTCGTGCCCCCGCTCAAAGTGTTTTCCAATACCGAGGTGGGGTCGAGCAGAGGTGCAGTCGACGTCGATCCTGAGTTTGTTGCAATGTACGGAGAAGCGGCCTCTGCTCAGGGCATGTCTATTCCTCAGTACTTAGAGCAGTTACAAGAGTTCCAGGAAGTAGCATACAAATACCGGCATGGGTATACTCTCGTCAAACCTGAGCTAGTCAACGGTCTACCAACAAAAATGCGAAGATTGCATAAGTGGTACATGCGAGCCTCAAAGGAAGGGGCAAACTGGATCTACGTGGGATA
Source organism: Poa pratensis (assembly GCA_947311845.1). Classification (NCBI taxonomy): domain Eukaryota; kingdom Viridiplantae; phylum Streptophyta; class Magnoliopsida; order Poales; family Poaceae; genus Poa; species Poa pratensis. The sequence continues at coordinate 47,189,928 of CAMZMU010000060.1, forward strand.
TAAAAACGAGCATTACGGGCATGGAGATGGCGTGGTAATGATTGAATTTAGTGAATTATTTCAGTTATACCAACAAGACGCCATCGACAAATCTATCCTCAGTGCCTATTGTCTGTAAGTATTATTTCTGTAATTAAGTCTCTAGCTAGCTCAGCTCGTTCATTGCATGTATAATCTTACTCATCACTATATTAATTATGCAGAATGAAGATTCTCCAATGCAAAAGAGGACAAATCTATGACATTGGGTTCATTGACCCATATTTCGTTCATCAAAAAACTCTCCAAGGTCATTACATCGACACAGAGAATAACTTGGTAAAGGCGTTAAGGTTTTCCGAAACCAAAAGGGAAATACTATTTCCTTACAACTACGGGTGAGTGTTACTGTCTTGTACACATTCTATTTCGCTTACTCGATGTTAAGTGTATAATTGATGACTTATGCGTGCGCAGCTTCCACTTTATTCTGCTAATCATTAAACCTGACAAAGGAGTAGTACAAGTCATGGACTCGAAACGTAAACCCCTTGAGGAGTGGGCGGACATGCAGAATGCCTCCAAGGGTAATTTCAATCATTATGGCACTATATCGGCAACTTTCCGTTCATTCCCTGGTAGCAAGTAATTAATATATAACTCCTTTATTCATTTTCTTTGCCGGACAGGGCTTGGAAACGGTTCACCGCCAAGGCTAGGGGTATTTGGGCGCCGGAGCTTACATTTGAACCAATAAATGTAAGTACTACTAGCTAGATCCGCGCATCTCTTTGATTCTAGTTTCAATACCATTATCATGCTTGATTATTATTTTGATTGAACTCTGTTCTCGTAAAGTGCTTGAGGCAGGAACATGGGAATAATTTATGTGGATACTACGTTTGCGAGTTCATTCGCCAGACGACCCAAGAGACGGGCAGCCGGTACTTAGAACAACTTGAAGTACGTAAACAATATTCACAATTTTAGTTTATTGCCATCAATTGTGTTTAGTTTCATTCATATATTGACCCCTTCTTTAAATTAGATCGAACGGTTGCGGGACGGTCTTCTACCACAAGATCGCGTACGAGCAATTCAAGAGGAAATTGCGGGATTCTTAGATGCAGAGGTCCTAGATCCGAAGGGAGAATACTATCGGAAGGTTGAAATGCAAGGATGAGTGTAAAAGAGATGTATATATGCATGAAACTCGTGTGTACATGTACCGTTTGTAATATGTTCGACCAAGCACGACGAATGAGATGTGTGTAATATATTCATGACGATGATGTGTAATAGTGGTTCCTTCATTGCGGTATGTAGTACCATCGAATTGAGTGCGAGATGGAGAGCCGTCGAGTGAGAGATGAGCCGACGAGTAGTACCTGCACATAAATATCGAAGCTTGGCCTCGATGAGCCAGCGAGTGAAAGATGGAGAGCACGTCGGCGATGCGAAGAAGAGGCAGACGACGGAGGCACCGGCGAGAGGGAGAGGGGGTGGATGGACAAATAATTAAATGAAAGTGTTCGAATTGAGTGCAAAACACAAAATAAAAAGTGCCCAAATAATTAAATGGAAAAATACAAAATCAAAACATCAGTCCCGGTTCGTATTACGAACCGGGACTAAAGCTCCTCCCCCACTCGCTCCAGCACAGGCCACGTGGCAAACATCAGTCCCGGTTCGTATTACGAACCGGGACTAAATCTCCTCCCCACGCGCTCCAGCACAGGCCACGTGGAGCCCCATTGGTCCCGGTTCGTGGCCGAACCGGGACTAGCATTAGTCCCGATTGTCCAGTTCCGGTTCGAGAACCGGGACTGATGGCCCAACCGAACCGGGACTATAGGGGTGTTTTGTACTAGTGTTATAAATTTCAAAAAAATATGAAAAAATCACGCATGTTATCAATGATGTTTTCCACAAACGTCCAAAATCTCGATTTCAAAGACTACATATTCAGAGCTACAAAAAAATGACAAATATGTGAGTCTAATTGTACACACTTTTAAATCTCCAAAATATACAGGATATTGTCATTTTTTGTAGCTCGGAATATAAGGTATTTTAAATCAAAAAAATTGCATGTTTGTGGCATGCATCATTGAGAACATGCAGGATTGTTTTAACATTTTTTTCAAACTTATAAATATCATTGTCTAAATTTTTTAATAGAGAGAGCACCGGAACTCGGGAACAAAAAAAAAAGACTTTTCTTGAAGTTGCCTAGATTAAGGTTGGGCACTTGGCGCCAGCTTTGAACTTGTTGTGTTGTTGGTCAAAGCTTATATCGACATCCATGTAACTTTGCTTCCCCTTATTGCCGTAGGCCTGCTTTGGTTGCTTGGATGCGTGTAGGCTATTGCTTCTCGTGAGATAAAATTGCTTCTATAGTAGTATAAGAAATTCAGTTCATCCCTTAGGATCCTTGTGCTACCATTTCGTTATATGAAATGGTGAGAAGCACCTTCCATAAAAAAGACATATACTTCATCAAATGGCGACACCGGATTCAGAGATAACAAGATATACCTGGCTCGACCCGCCTGAAAATTAGGCAAGAACATGTCGGCGACGTCAAAAGCTAAAGCTACGCGCTGCATGTCTAGCTAGGTCCTGGAAAAAGGCAACATTTGCCTCTAGGCGGACGCTACAACTACTGAAGAATTCGTCCGTCACTGCGTCACGGTATGGATTAGGAGGCACTTCAAAGTGCCCCGAAAAGTCAGTAATATGCCCCTATAGGTTATGAGGGCAATATTTTAAATATCCAATTTACTTGTGGCTGGAAAGGTTTTTGGGGCAGTATTTTCAAATGCCCTAAAAAGCTATGTTTTGGAGGCACTTTTTAAAAATGCCCTAATAGGTTTTTGGGGCAGTTTAGTAACTGCCCCAATAGGTTTTGGGGGCAGTTTAGTGAAATGCCCCAACAGGATTTTGTGGCAGCTTTATGAAGTGCCCCAATAACCTTTAAGGGCATTTCACAAAGCTGCCCCAAAAATCTTTTAGGAGCAGTTTCAAGTAATGCCCCCAAATCTAGTAGAGGCATTGTTTGAAAACTGTGTAAATATTTGATTTAATCATCCAAATAATGCACTGAATTTTCATTTTAGAAGATATACAATGAAGTTCATGCAAATAAACAGCAAACATCAATCTGAAGTTCATCCAAATGTACTGACAACATCACATTCAGTTATACAATGAAGTTCATCCAAATAAACAGCAAACCTGCTGGAATTTCAGTTTTTCCATACAAACAGCACGACATGCATAAAAAGTATGTATGACAAGTATGTATGGTATCACAAAACATGCTTGACATCAGGACATGCATCCTCGAGCTTCGATTCAATCGGCATGAACTCAACAACAGCATCCTCATCACTCTACAACAGTACGAGTACATCACAAATGTTCGTTTCTAAGTTAGCATCCTCTTGAACTCAGCGACGGCCTTCGGTAGATTTTACAGGGGACGGCTCACAGAGGAAGCAGGCGAGCAGCATTACATGACCAAGAAGCCAGCTGCAAAGACCACATGTTAATTATGGAGCAACAAAACTATCTACAGTTTTGCCTGCTCAAAAGATCAACTGCGCATGGGGCTGCCTGCTCTACTAGTACGCAACAAGTACAGGTAAAAAGCCTCGGAGGGAGTACCTTGGCATGTCGTATGGGATAGAAAGCACTGAAGCCATGAGAGCAAGCACTGCACCATGGATGGCAGCGACAGGGTGACAGGTGACCTGACTTTGGAGTTCTGCCAAGTGAAAAACATGAATGGATGTTACCAAATTATCTGCTCAACAGTATGGTGACATGAAAAGACTACCATGGTAATATCAGATATTCAGTACAACCTTCTCCTAAACTAATACCAACAATATTCAGTATAGGAAAAAGATAATAGTACTATAAAAGAAAAATATTGATAATAACAACACAAGATAAAAGAGAGTGAAAATACAAGTATAGGTCCTAAACTAAGCCAACGAATCAAAATAAACATAAAAGCAGCATAGCATAAAATAAACAGCAGTATGCAGGGAAGCGATAAACACTGGTGCTGAGTACGCCAACAGAAACTACAAACCTGAATTCCAACCAAATCTCAGCAGCCGCACTTTCAGGAAAGAAAGCCCTAGAGGCACGCACCAAGGCGGTGACGGTTTCAAAGTGTTGTTATCTTACTTTCCATTGCAGCTTTCTTCTCATGAAATGCTTCTAGCTGCTCTGCATGCCCCCACAAATGTCAAGGTTCTTATCCATTAAATTCTATACAGAAGAAGGCCAAGAACGTCTAAAACCCACCTTTGTTAGTCGCTTCATGCAAAGGTATGCCCCAAAGAAAGTAGTCAGAACGTTTGTTGTAAGAAACTTTCCCAGAAGGGCACTGAACCCGCTCCTAAACGATGAACTTGAAACCATAAAAAGGATTTAACTCTTGGTCTCCAGAGTTGGCCTGATCAACTTTTCAATAAGATGAAGGAAGAAGTCAAGGGCATCCTGGACAAGCACATAAATAAGATAATGAGAGTTAAGAAACCCGTTTACTCAAAACTATGGTTCTGGAAATTAAGACAGAATCTATACAAGTAGCAACTCAGCTACAAAAAAGGGAGAGAAAAGGTCATTTTCTATGCATCAACTCTTGGCAGAGTCCAGATTTTAAACCATCAACTCCAAATCAGAGAGATCACGCCCAAACTACCAAGACCGTAAAGATTACCCCTCCCCTGCAACTCATCCAAAGCGGATTTGGGTAGCATGGCGGTGGTTTTTGCACATGTAGTGGCATAGTCAACAAATAAACATAAAGAATACAGAAAATAGAAGAAAATATCACCAAAAAATAAAGAATAATTAGAAAACATAGATACTTCGCTGCAAAATCAAGAAATTAAAGAAAAGTAGGAAGGGTTGGTTTTGCCAATAGGCATAAAAGTACATGCTGCCTCATACTGGAAAATTCAGGATGACCTGCAGCAATAACTGACTTAAATATACGGGGAAGTATTCCATCTTGCCCCTGTAAAATAACAATAAATGAAGTTTACGCATCTATCTGCATTCGATGAGCTACCCACATCTATCTACTTATTTTTAAACCCATTAAATCCCAGAGCTGTACCCTCATGTTTCTAGCCATACTGTACTTAGGCTTCATTTAACAATGAGAATAAACACTATAACGGGAGTGGAAAAGATGTGTGGAGATTCTGTCGAACAGATGTCAGATAGTGGTCTGATTAGTGATTACAACCTAGCCAGAGTCACCATAAAGTCAGAAGATAGAAATTGGTGTCACGATAAAATTTCTCGCAGACATTCTGTCGAACAAGTGGCCTGCGGCTCGATTTGTACCTGGACAGTTGCCGTTGTTCAGGGCTCCAGCTAGGAAGAAGGAGCGGCGAGAGAGTGCGGGCCTGTAGACGACGTCGTCCGCGAGGGAGAGCACGCTCTCCTCGCGGGCCGCGGCGGAGCGGCGCCTGCGCTTGCATGGCAGGTCGGCGGAGTCGGGCTCGGCGGAGGCGGAGGCTGAGTCGCAGTCGTGCTTCTTCCTGCGGGACCTGGTGAGGCGGTCCTGGAGGTCGGGGCCTGGCCTGGACGACGTGGTCGCCGAAGTTGCGGCGGTCAATCCGGCCCCAGAGCGTCTCCGGCTCGCCCATGGGCTCGTGCGTGTCCAGCGGGCGCGAGTCGCTGGTGAGCACTAGGCACCGCGCGTGCGCCTCCGCGCCCCCGCCCAGGTTCGCCATCGCCGCGACGCTGCAGCAAGCGAACCACCGCAGATCGGGTCAGCAGAGCAGCGGCTAGGGTTTAGAGGAGGCGGCGGCCGGCTTGCGCCGTCGCGCGAGGACAGAGTAGGAGGAAAACGCGGAAGAGTCTCGGGTCTGACTAGGCGGGCCCGCAGAATATAGCACGCTCGTCGCTCTCCCCGCCGCATCACTTCCACGTGGGCCCGGATAGTCGTCGCCGAGTTCAGGTTAATTTTTCGTCTGTTTTAGTCGTGTTAATTTTTTGTCGCTCTCGAACTGAAGCAGTCTGTTTTAGTCGTGTTAATTTTTCGTCTGTGTTAGTTATGCCGATAGATCAACTTTTCCTGGTTCAAGTCATTGTGGTACTATTGAGTTTTAGGGGCACTTAATAAAATGCCCCCAAAAGACCCTATCTATTGGGGCACTTGATAAAATGCCCTAAAAGAGCCTACCTATTGGGCATTTTCGAAAAATGCCTTCCTAAGCTAACTTTTTAGGCCACTTTGATCAAAATGCCCTTTTTAAGCTACAATTTGGGGCATTTTTTCCAAAATGCCCCTAACAAAGTGCCCCGAAATCCCTGCCGTCCACTAGTGCGTACTCGCAACGCCCATACGCGACCAACGTGGGTATGCGATGTCGACCTTGCGTTGCACTCGTTTCTGACCATGGAAACGGTGGCCGGCGACGTGGAGCAGCTCGCGTCCATGGGTTGGTACGTGCACAAGGGATTCATTCGAGTTACATCATGAAAAGTCGAGTAATCATGCAGGAATGGGCATAACGGAAACACATTTTATTCTCAAACGCTCGACGCAGAATCGTTGTAGAAAGATCATAGAGTAGGGTTTGAGAAACGTACACGCCCAAACGCTCGACGCAGGAATGGGCATAAGGAAGTTATCGGACGTACACGCCCATGCCGGCGACCACTGGCCATGCATGGCATGGCATGGGACCGAACGGGGCCAGACACCCTCGCGGTGCCATGTGTTGTCGACGGGACGACGCGCGATGGCCCTGCCGCCCTGGTCCCTCCGGTGGCTGGGAAGCAAGTCGACACGAGTCCGGCCGGCGGACGGCAGCGCCATATATTGAATGGCTCAGGCGCTCATGCAAATCTCACAGTATGTCAGTTGACGTTCTCAGAGATTTTCAGAGTCTCTGAGACTGAAAAGCGCCATATATTGAATGGCTTTTTTCAAATGAGTTAGAAACTTTTGTGTTAACCCAAAGTGTATGCCTGAGATTTTCAGAACGCCTGAGCTCATGGTGTTTTAAGATAAGAATCATATGTGGGTAAAAGTTATTTGAAAGGTCATAATTAGCAGAAGATAGCTTGAAGTCCATTTTGAAGAAAAGATACTCCATCCAACGATGACACTAGGCGAGCAGGCTGGAACGTGATCCAATGCGAGATACGTTGGACGTCGCAACACTAGCAGAGCAGGCGTACGTCCATGTGCAGACAGGCATTATCCACATTATCAATGTCTCCTGTGATGGCAGCTAGCTGCGCCGGAGCACAGCACGGGAGAGCCATCCAACCACAAGCGGTAGACGTAGCTAATCTACGAGGTGATCAGGTCAGCGTTGCATTGCATGCATGCATGTTCTTCGTCGAGGCCACGTGAACGGGTGGCGGCGCCGTGGAAGTATCTAAGAACGTTCCATCCGTGCTTGGATGTGCAGACCTTATCAATGGCTAGCTCTTGTGATGGCAGCTAGCAGCGCCGGAGCCACGCACTAGCTAGGTAGCTCAGCTAAAGTCTCAGATTTCAGCTCGGCCACGTGAACGGGGGACGGAGCCGTGGAAGGGTCTAAGAATGTTCCATCCTTGCTTGTGCGTTTCTGCGTGTGTGCGTTAGATTATCGAGCGTGGATCGCCGGCCGCACGCCGGTGCATGAACTTGGCTATAAACCTACTCCCTCCGTTCCAATTTAAATGACTTGCTATACACCACATGTGGATGTATCTAGACATGTTACAAGTCTAAATACATCTACTTATGGTGCATAGCAAGTCAATTAAATTGGAACGGAGTGAGTACCTCCTAAGTTTTCAAGTACTGTCCCAAAAGTTTGTGTTGGCATTTTAAAACCTCCATTTTGAAAATGGCTTTGATTACACTTTCAGGCATTCATGTAAAGTGCCTTAACAAAAAAGTAACGGCAGTTAATGGAAATTGTCTTTATTTATAAATAATTTTCAGGCATGAATGGAAAGTGGGTTTAAATGCTAATAGAGGTAGAAATTATAGTCCACAAGTATAAAAGCTTTCCCAATTGAGAATGTACAGCAGAAGTGTGGACTGATGAACGGTCAAGTTTTCAGGATTTCACAATAAAAACTAAAAAAAGCCGGTGAACAAGTTTGGTTATAGAAATCTTGTGAAACATAAAATAACACAACCGACGTCACAACACGGGGCGCTGGCCAGTGGGTGATGCCAGAAGTCCACAACTCACGGCGGCGTACGTGGATGTGCAGACATGCATTATCCACATTATCAATATATCTCCTGTGAACTATATATGGGGGGAGGATGAACTCACCATCAACTCAAAAGTTTTGAAGTAAGAAAGATAAATAAGTGAACATTTTATATGATTAATGTCAATATTTATTACGGCCTGGTTGAACATTTTCTCTATATAGAGTTTCCGGATATTATTTTTGTCAAGAATAAACATGAACCAGTTTTTCTCTAGTTTTTTTTGATATATTAAACGCATTTTTCGACGTCGTATGCAAAAGTTATGGCCGTTTTAATTTTTTTATTTTTTTGCAAAAAAGGTAAAAAATCATGTTTTAAAATTTCTATACAAAGTAGACACTAAAACCTAACTACATACAAAAGGATTTTATTTTTTGAAGATTTTATCATTTTCATTTATTTTCTACAAACCTAAAAAAAGGCGATCCACCAGGCGGGGGGGGGGGGGGGGGTAGGCATGAGAGGAAAAAAAATCCTTTAGTCCCGCTTGGTGTCTCCAACCGGGACTAAAGATAGACCTTTAGTCCCGGTTGAAGACACCAACCGAGACTAAAGGTCTTGTTTGAACCGGGACTGATGCCGTTTGTCTTCCTGGCCGTTCGAACCGGGACTAATGGTCCCATTAGTCACGGTTCGAAACATATCCGGGACTAAAGGGCCAAACGGAAGGCCCTTTTTCTACTAGTGTAATGAACCCTCAACTCCACATTCTCTCCCATGTGAAATAATCCTAATTAGTCACATCTTATGATATTGTTTGTCTCAACTTGAAAAACCTGCGTGTTCCCGGTTACCCGGAGGTGTGTATTGCATTTTGCAGAGTGAGTCCATCAGCGAAACGTGAAACCAAACAAGTATAGGAACCGAGGCATGCGTTTGAGGTTTTGATTCCCCTACAAGATGTTGCCATATGCCAAGGATACAATTTTCCCACATTTGGAAATGAAAAATAACATACCACGATACCAGATACAAGCGCAGACGCCTCGCAGCAAGCGATTACCTCTAAAGCAGCAGGCCCCGAGACCTCCATCTCCGAAGCCACAGTGAAGTGGCCAGTCTCCTATTGGCAAAAAGCCGCACGTCCACATTGATTTTGATATATCCTTGCATCGGATAAATCCAAGGGGGTTGGTTCAGACACGCATTACACTCATTAGATCTTGATGGGATTTGGTCATTCGGCCGAAGAATGTTAAGGTCCTGCAGTGAGTCTTGATTCTTCTTTAAAGGGCAAAACACACTTTATTGATCAAACAGAGATGTTTACAAGAGGATTTAGCGGCTCAGTGTGTGTTTTGCTAGGCAGTGCGCTCATGCAAAGCTTTCCTCCTAACCCACCATATTGACATGGGATAATTTTATCTTGAGAGAGAATGGGCTTAAGCTAGAAGAGATTGTAACCCCACGTTACATTTCAGCCCCGACCACAGTCAATGCATTGTGTTGGGCCTAGTCCGACTTTGCAGGCTACATACTGGCTTTATTTTGCTTGTATATATGCGCCCGTCGTGGCCCAGAGATGGCTTGCATCCGCGTTTCTGTTGCCGTTTTTTTTACCATGCGTTTCCTATTGATTTACTCCAAAAGTTTGCGTTTCCTATGATTCACTTTTGGATATGTAGTAGAGCTCCTGGTCCCCATAGAGTAAAATTAAATAAGTAGTTTTAGTTTAATAAAATGGTGTGTCAACAAATCTTTATCGACATTACTTTGCTCAGAAGGTAAAGGTATAGAGAGAGAAACATGTATAACAGATCCAACAGGACCAAGAAGTTTTTATAAAAATTGGTAGCACGAGTAAGTAAGTTCTGATCTCCCGCTATAAGGCCATCAGCCTCGCAGTCTTAAAATGTTACTCTTAGGTACGTTTACGACCACTAATTTTGATCATAAATTATCTAGTATTTGTGTCCCTTCAAACAAATTTCTTTCCTTCGCCATTTGCACCCGTTTAACCTCCCTTATCTAAATTTTAATTTTATTTATTTTGCAAATAACATCTGTATCATAGTTAACACCATAATGCCCTGCCAACTCATTGTGTTTGTCTCAAATCATCTAGCTGTCTATAGATAGTATCTTTGCCTCTTCTATAACTACCCTAAATACAATGTAACTAGTCACTCGACAGACAACAAACAAGATCAAACCGTAAAAAATATTCGACAGGGACATAGACAAGACGCTATAATCTGCAAGCTAGAGGCCTAGAGTGAAAAATACGCTACCCTGAATACAACGTAACCGGTCGCTCGACAGACAACAAACAAGACCAGCCCGTAAAAATAGTCGTCAGAGACACAGACAAGAAACTATAACCTGCAAGCTAGGCGGTTAGAATGAAGAATACGCTACCCTACATACAACGTAACCGGTCGCTCAACGGATAACAAACAAGATCAAACCGCCTGTACAGTGCCCACCAACCCCAACAACAAAAAATCACAACCCACCCCAGGACGAACAGCCAGCCAACTCACAAAAAAGAAAAGGGTCGTCAAAGATGCGGGCATTTAGTCTAAATTTGCATGTATCTAAACGCTAAACTATGTTTAGAACTTTAGATACATGTAAATTTAAATAAATTTGAGACATTTTTTCATGAACGAACAGTGGCGGAGCTAGCGACTTGTTGAAGCCTGGGCACAAAACAAGCAAAATATTTCAATTGGTCTACAAAGAGGCAAACCTCAATTTCAATTGTTCAAGCACCACTGAACTAAGGCTTCATAGAACGTAGTCTTTCATAGATTATAGATGCAGTACGAAAACTGGATGTCACTAGTTCTAGTTACAAACCTTAAATTTTGAAGAAACGACAACAAAAATTGGCTGTAGGTCCCCGCAAATTTTTTTTGGCAGTAGGAGATAACCTGATGCAAATACGCTAGGTAATGGACCTGCTGTCTGCTACTAAGGCCCAATAAAAAGGTTGCTCAGGGAAGTTCCTATCTGGCCCATCTACAACAAAAACACGTATGTTTCAGCTCTGGAATCGATTTTCATGCAGTTCCAACGAGTGTGGCTGCCTAGGAGCTCTCCGGCCATCAGGGATGATGCGTCATCGAGCACGGGCGGAGGGATGGTAAATTCGCCACTGTGAACGAAGGGAGTATAAGCTAACCTACAGTTAATTGTGTCACTGCATACAGCTTTGCATCTCTTTCGATAGCAGGTTCTACAGTTGCTGGTTTTCCAGTTAGTGCCTTCTTTTTCTTTTCCGGGATGGTTTTTGCTTACTTTCTGTAATAACCATACTAACCTGTGAAGTCTGCTGAGTTCAGATGCGTTGGTAGATGGTTTTCTTTATTTCGCTGTTTTTATTTTCCTGTAAGGTACTTGTTGGTTTCGTTTTCAATGAAAATCGGAGCCGGGAGTGCTCCCCTGTTATTCTAAAAAAAACTAACTGTGTCATTTTGAATAACTTCCAGCTGACATTTTTCAAAAATATCATGGGTTTAGATGTTTTGAAAATCTCAGAGCACTCAAAATTTCCGAAAATATCATTCACTTTGGTTTTTGAGAGTCCGAGAAACGTAAAAACTTCTAACTCGTTTGAAATAAGCCATTTGGTATGATGTTTTCAGTTTTCAGTCTCAGAGGGTCTGAAAATCTCACAGTATGTCAGTTGACGTTCTCAGAGATTTTCAGAGTCTCTGAGACTGAAAAGCGCCATATATTGAATGGCTTTTTTCAAATGAGTTAGAAACTTTTGTGTTAACCCAAAGTGTATGCCTGAGATTTTCAGAACGCCTGAGCTCATGGTGTTTTAAGATAAGAATCATATGTGGGTAAAAGTTATTTGAAAGGTCATAATTAGCAGAAGATAGCTTGAAGTCCATTTTGAAGAAAAGATACTCCATCCAACGATGACACTAGGCGAGCAGGCTGGAACGTGATCCAATGCGAGATACGTTGAACGTCGCAACACTAGCAGAGCAGGCGTACGTCCATGTGCAGACAGGCATTATCCACACTATCAATGTCTCTTGTGATGGCTGCTAGCTGCGCCGGAGCACATGCAACCACGAGCGGTAGACGTAGCTAATCTACGAGGTCAGCGTTGCATTGCATGCATGCATGTTCTTCGTCGAGGCCACGTGAACGGGTGGCGGCGCCGTGGAAGTATCTAAGAACGTTCCATCCGTGCTTGGATGTGCAGACCTTATCAATGGCAAGCTCTTGTGATGGCAGCTAGCAGCGCCGGAGCCACGCACTAGCTAGGTAGCTCAGCTAAAGTCTCAGATTTCAGCTCGGCCACGTGAACGGGGGACGGAGCCGTGGAAGGGTCTAAGAATGTTCCATCCTTGCTTGTGCGTTTCTGCGTGTGTGCGTTAGATTATCGAGTGTCGATCGCCGGCCGCACGCCGGTGCATGAACTTGGCTATAAACCTACTCCCTCCGTTCCAATTTAAATGACTTGCTATGCACCACATGTGGATGTATCTAGACATGTTACAAGTCTAGATACATCTACTTATGGTGCATAGCAAGTTAATTAAATTGGAACGGAGGGAGTACCTCCTAAGTTTTCAAGTACTGTCTCAAAAGTTTGTGTTGGCATTTTAAAACCTCCATTTTGAAAATGGCTTTGATTACACTTTCAGGCATTCATGTAAAGTGCCTTAACAAAAAAGTAACGGCAGTTATTGGAAATTGTCTTTATTTATAAATAATTTTCAGGCATGAATGGAAAGTGGGTTTAAATGCTAATAGAGGTAGAAATTATAGTCCACCATTATAAAAGCTTTCCCAATTGAGAATGTACAGCAGAAGTGTGGACTGATGAACGGACAAGTTTTTAGGATTTGACAATAAAAACTAAAAAAAGCCGGTGAACAAGTTTGGTCATAGAAATCTTGTGAAACATAAAATAACACAACCGACGTCGCAACACGGGGCGCTGGCCAGTGGGTGATGCCACAAGTCCACAACTCATGGCGGCGATCGTGGATGTGCAGACATGCATTATCCACATTATCAATATATCTCCGGTGAACTATATATGGGGGGAGGATGAACTCACCATCAACTCAAAAGTTTTGAAGTAAGAAAGATAAATAAGTGAACATTTTTTATGATTAATGTCAATATTTATTACGGCCTGGTTGAACATTTTCTCTATATAGAGTTTCCGGATATTATTTTTGTCAAGAATAAACATGAACCAATTTTTCTCTAGTTTTTTTGATGTATTAAACGCATTTTTCGACGTCGAATGCAAAAGTTATGGCCGTTTTAATTTTTTTCTTTTTTTGCAAAAAAGGTCAAAATTCATATTTCAAAATTTCTATACAAAGTAGACACTAAAACCTAACTACATACAAAAGGATTTTATTTTTTGAAGATTTTATCATTTTCTTTTATTTTTTACAAAACTAAAAAAGGCGATCCACCGGGGGGGGGGGGGGGGGGGGAGGGTGGGGGGTAGGCATGAGAGGAAAAAAAAGCCTTTAGTCCCGCTTGGTGTCTCCAACCGTGACTAAAGATAGACCTTTAGTCCCGGTTGAAGACACCAACCGGGACTAAAGGTGCCGCACCTTTAGTCCCGGTTGAAGGCACCTTTAGTCCCGGTTGGTGTCTTCAACCGAGACTAAAGGTCTTGTTTGAACCGGGACTGATGCCGTTTGTCTTCCTGGCCGTTCGAACCAGGACTAATGGTCCCATTAGTCACGGTTCGAAACATATCCGGGACTAAAGGGCCAAACGGAAGGCCCTTTTTCTACTAGTGTAATGAACCCTCAACTCCACATTCTCTCCCATTTGAAATAATCCTAATTAGTCACATCTTATGATATTGTTTGTCTCAACTTGAAAAACCTGCGTGTTCCCGGTTACCCGGAGGTGTGTATTGCATTTTGCAGAGTGAGTCCATCAGCGAAACGTGAAACCAAACAAGTATAGGAACCGAGGCATGCGTTTGAGGTTTTGATTCCCCTACAAGATGTTGCCATGTGCCAAGGATACAATTTTGCCACATTTGGAAATGAAAAATAACATACCACGATACCAGATACAAGCGCAGACGCCTCGCAGCAAGCGATTACCTCTAAAGCAGCAGGCCCCGAGACCTCCATCTCCGAAGCCACAGTGAAGTGGCCAGTCTCCTATTGGCAAAAAGCCGCACGTCCACATTGATTTTGATATATCCTTGCATCGGATAAATCCAAGGGGGTTGGTTCAGACACGCATTACACTCATTAGATCTTGATGGGATTTGGTCATTCGGCCGAAGAATGTTAAGGTCCTGCTGTGAGTCTTGATTCTTCTTTTATGGGCAAAACACACTTTATTGATCAAACAGAGATGTTTACAAGAGGATTTAGCGGCTCAGTGTGTGTTTTGCTAGGCAGTGCGCTCATGCAAAGCTTTCCTCCTAACCCACCATATTGACATGGGATAATTTTATCTTGAGAGAGAATGGGCTTAAGCTAGAAGAGATTGTAACCCCACGTTACATTTCAGCCCCGACCACAGTCAATGCATTGTGTTGGGCCTAGTCCGACTTTGCAGGCTACATACTGGCTTTATTTTGCTTGTATATATGCGCCCGTCGTGGCCCAGAGATGGCTTGCATCCGCGTTTCTGTTGCCGTTTTTTTACCATGCGTTTCCTATTGATTTACTCCAAAAGTTTGCGTTTCCTATGATTCACTTTTGGATATGTAGTAGAGCTCCTGGTCCCCATAGAGTAAAATTAAATAAGTAGTTTTAGTTTAATAAAATGGTGTGTCAACAAATCTTTGTCGATATTACTTTGCTCAGAAGGTAAAGGTATAGAGAGAGAAACATGTATAACAGATCCAACAGGACCAAGAAGTTTTTATAAAAATTGGTAGCACGAGTAAGTAAATTCTAATCTCCCGCTATAAGGCCATCATCCTCGCAAAGTCTTAAAATGTTACTCTTAGGTATGTTTACTACCACTAATTTTGATCATAAATTATCTAGTATTTGTGTCCCTTCAAACAAATTTCTTTCCTTCGCCATTTGCACCCGTTTAACCTCCCCTTATCTAAATTTAATTTTATTTATTTTGCAAATAACATCTGTATCATAGTTAACACCATAATGCCCTGCCAACTCATTGTGTTTGTCTCAAATCATCTAGCTGTCTATAGATAGTATCTTTGCCTCTTCTATAACTACCCTAAATACAATGTAACTAGTCACTCGACAGACAACAAACAAGATCAAACCGTAAAAAATATTCGACAGGGACATAGACAAGACGCTATAATCTGCAAGCTAGAGGCCTAGAGTGAAAAATACGCTACCCTGAATACAACGTAACCGGTCGCTCGACAGACAACAAACAAGACCAGCCCGTAAAAATAGTCGTCAGAGACACAGACAAGAAACTATAACCTGCAAGCTAGGCGGTTAGAATGAAGAATACGCTACCCTACATACAACGTAACCGGTCGCTCAACGGATAACAAACAAGATCAAACCGCCTGTACAGCGCCCACCAACCCCAACAACAGAAAATCACAACCCACCCCAGGACGAACAGCCAGCCAACTCACAAAAAAGAAAAGGGTCGTCAAAGATGCGGGCATTTAGTCTAAATTTGCATGTATCTAAACGCTAAACTATGTTTAGAACTTTAGATACATGTAAATTTAAATAAATTTGAGACATTTTTTCATGAACGAACAGTGGCGGAGCTAGCGACTTGTTGAAGCCTGGGCACAAAACAAGCAAAATATTTCAATTGGTCTAAAAAGAGGCAAACCTCAATTTCAATTGTTCAAGCACCATTGAACTAATGCTTCATAGAACGTAGTCTTTCATAGATTATAGATGCAGTACGAAAACTGGATGTCACTAGTTCTAGTTACAAACCTTAAATTTTGAAGAAACAACAACAAAAATTGGCTGTAGGTCCCCGCAATTTTTTTTTGGCTGTAGGAGCTAACCTGATGCAAATACGCTAGGTAATGGACCTGATGTCTGCTACTAAGGCCCAATAAAAAGGTTGCTCAGGGAAGTTCCTATCTGGCCATCTATAACAAAAACACGTATGTTTCAGCTCTGGTATCGATTTTCATGCAGTTCCGACGAGTGTGGCTGCCTAGGAGCTCTCCGGCGATCAGGGATGATGCGGCATCGAGCACGGGCGGAGGGATGGTAAATTCGCCACTGTGAACGAAGGGAGTATAAGCTAACCTACAGCTAATTGTGTCACTGCATACAGCTTTGCATCTCTTTCGATAGCAGGTTCTACAGTTGCTGGTTTTCCAGTTAGTGCCTTCTTTTTCTTTTCCGGGATGGTTTTTGCTTACTTTCTGTAATAACCATACTAGCCTGTGAAGTCTTCTGAGTTCAGATGTGTTGGTAGATGGTTTTCTTTATTTCGCTGTTTTTATTTTCCTGTAAGGTACTTGTTGGTTTCGTTTTCAATGAAAATCGGAGCCGGGAGTGCTCCCCTGTTATTCTAAAAAAAACTAACTGTGTCATTTTGAATAACTTCCAGCTGACATTTTTCAAAAACATCATGGGTTTAGATGTTTTGAAAATCTCAGAGCACTCAAAATTTCCGAAAATATCATTCACTTTGGCTTTTGAGAGTCCGAGAAACGTAAAAACTTCTAACTCGTTTGAAATAAGCCATTTGGTATGACGTTTTCAGTTTTCAGTCTCAGAGGGTCTGAAAATCTTACAGTATGTCAGTTGACGTTCTCAGAGATTTTCAGAGTCTCTGAGACTGAAAAGCGCCATATATTGAATGGCTTTTTTCAAATTAGTTAGAAACTTTTGTGTTAACCCAAAGTGTATGCCTGAGATTTTCAGAACGCCTGAGCTCATGGTGTTTTAAGATAAGAATCATATGTGGGTAAAAGTTATTTGAAAGGTCATAATTAGCAGAAGATAGCTTGAAGTCCATTTTGTAACCCCACGTTACATTTCAGCCCCGACCACAGTCAATGCATTGTGTTGGGCCTAGTCCGACTTTGCAGGCTACATACTGGCTTTATTTTGCTTGTATATATGCGCCCGTCGTGGCCCAGAGATGCATGCATACGCGTTTCTGTTGCCGTTTTATAACGTTACAGCCCTTGTAAAGAATGGACCAACATGCCGATCGCAAGCACGCCTGGCTTTGCATAGGTCGGATTCAATCAAGTTGCATCATCCACTGGGACAGGGCAGTGCGGAGTCGGGGTACAAGTACAAAGGTTCCCTTCCAAAAGGAACTTTAGGCAGTATCGTGAACATGCGAGCTAGGGAAAGCAAATTTGAACACGGGACCGAAGCCTCCCGATGACCCGATCATACGCTCGTAGGAAGCCCGACCGAAGGCTCCCGCGCGGGGTAGGAAGCGACGAAGCCCCCCCGCGTGTACACCGACGCCCCCGCGCTGCGTACGAGGGCAGCCGGCCACACGAAGCCCTCAGCTTACTGCGATTGTTTTGTACACGGGGCCGAAGTAATCTTTTGGCCGATCGCACGCATGCATGTACGATTGTACGTAGTACATGATTTGAAGCTAGCTTGTTTTTTTCTTTCTGTTGTCCCACATGCCTGCGTACGTCTTCGCCTTGCGCGTCCTGGACGATGTAGATGTACACTCACGGTTTTACGGTTTTACTGGATGTAAACGATTCTATCGGAAGTACATTCACACTGGTACTAAATGTACATGATGCTACTGAATGTACAACCAGGCACTGCTATTAGATGTACGCTCACATCGCTACTGGATATACATGATGCTACCAGATGTACAACCAGACACTGCTACTAGATGTACGCTCACATCGCTACTGGATATACATGATGCTATCAGATGTACAACCACGTTGCTACTGGATGTACACTCACGCGTTGCTAATGGATGTATACCCACACTGCTCTTGGATGTACACGCTGCTACTGGATGTACAAACTATAGAACAGGGAGTACAAAATATGAGAAAATAAAGTTCACCAAAACCTATCGACATGGGATCTAGTTTAAAAAATCTCGACGCGAGGAGTTCAAAACTGAAAACAGTTCGTAATTTAGATGAGCGGTTCTCGAGATATTTCATTTTGAAGTTTTGATTTTCAAAAATAAAAGGGAAAAACTGTCCTCCCACCCTCCCGTATCACTTTCTCTCTCATCCTCCCCACTTTCAATTTGGTTGCGACACTTGGCGGACATGCGTGTAAGCAACCGACCACATCTCGACACTTGTGGCCGCGATAGTGCCCGCGGAGTTTCCTTCGCAAAGGGAACCATTTTTCTAGTGATTTCCTTCGGAGTCCGGACTCGCGTGACGTGTACTTGCTGCCTTCCGTACCCCCGGGCTGGAAGAGGTATCTAGTGTACAAACTCTCACATGTTACCATGCTATCATTATAAAATTATCATTTTAAATGTTTCGAAATGTTTTAGAAAAAATTGTGAATGTTCATAATGAATATGTCCACAACCTATCAAAAATTCAGATTCAATTCGAAAGGCACATTGGGAAATAAAAAGACAAATCTCGTATGCTCAGTGTCACAAAAAGATAAAATTTAAATTGACTTTATTCATATATGAATTTATATTATTTTGTTTCTCAATTTGCCTTCCGAATTTGGATCTATTTTTTTGGTGGTTGTAAACACATTCTCAAACATAAAATAGTATCCTCCACGTAATAAAGGATAGCTATTCCATGATCCAGCAAGTCAGCCTTTAATTAAACCACTACTTTGGGATCTTCTAATAAGTACAGCTAGCACTTCACTACTTCAGCAACAGTACTAAAAAAAACAGAGGAGAAGAGGGAGCCCCTGCGTGAGTCCCTTTTTAGTTTGAAAGTAAGGTCCTAGAGCATCATTTACCACAATACAAAACTTTTGGAGTAAATCAATGGGAACGCATAATGGCGACTATGAGCTCTATTATATATGCTCCATAGATAAAACTACTTATTTAATTTTAGTTAAATAGAAAGGTTCTGTCAACAAATCTTTGTCGACATTACTTTACTCAGGAGGTGAAGGTATATATAGGGAAACAGGTAGCAGATCCAACAGGACCAAGAAGTTCGTATACAATTGGCAGCATAAGTAAGTTTTGATCTCCCGCTATAAGGCCATCATCGTCGCAAAGTTTAAAGATATTACCCTTACGTGTACGACCATTAATTTTGATCATAAGTATCTAGTATTTGTGTCCCTTCAACAAATTTATTAGACATTTGCACCCGTTTAACCTCCTCTTATCTAAAATTTGATTTAATTTATTTCACAAATAACATGTATAACATAGTCAACAACAGAAAGCCCTGCCATCTATAACATGTATAACATAGTCACAAATAACATGTATAACATGAGCACATCTAGATGTCTATAGATAGTATCTATGTCTCTTCTATAACTACCTTCAATATTAAAATTCCATGCTATTAAAACTCCGCGCAAAATAACAAAACATGAGTGCCATCTATGAAGAATTCAAGAGTACTTTTACCTTTGAGACCAGAAAACCAGGCTTTTTAGTTACTACATATGTGCTATGTTCTCATAAACCAATACAACCCGAATTTAAAAGGTATGTGCACCACAGGGGATCTATGAAAGGTGTCAAGCAACAGATCATCATGGTCACAAACACTTCTAACAAGTTTCTGACAGAGTGTAACAATAGGATTAGTGATGCATAAGGGTGTCATGTACTTTTTATTGTGTTCGTTAAATGTAAGCCTTCGGATGATAGTTCCGTGATAAAATGGTACGGCTGTGCGGATGGATGGACCAAGAAATCAGGATAGCCCTTTTCGAAGAAGGAAATTGAAACAACTTCTTTAGCTCTATCTTGGTTGAACAATGGGATAAGGTATATTAGACGGCATGGTCGTGATCGTGCATCAACTTAGACGAGCTGGAAACAGTACAAAATAGTCACTTTACATGTCATGAGAGGGTCAGACTAAGAGTATAGCCTTACAGGTGACGACGGCGATTACGCTCTGCTCCTCTGTCAAGTCAAACCACCATGAAGAGGGACGCACCGATGGAATCCATCGCCCGACATTCTCGATCGACAAATCCACCGCCACTAGTGGAAATAGGAGCTTTGGTGGAGAGGGGTGTTGGGCTCTAGTCCCGGGCGTGGTTCGAACCCGGACTAGAGGAGGGAACTAGTACCGGGCCGGCTGCTCCGACGCTGCGGAGGTCGGGTCCCGGGTTGTAGGGCACCTCTAGTTCCGGCCGTGATACCACCCGGGACCGAGACAGTCAGCGGCAGGGTGGAGACAGGAGGGTGGACCTTTCGTCCCGGGCCGTGGTACAGCCCGGGACTAGAGGTCCCGCTATATCATCTCCCACCCCGGCCAGCCACCATTTTTGAACTCTCAAGCTCATCTTCATTGTTTCTCTCTCAAGCTCAAGTGTAGCCCCATTTTTTTCCAAGATTTGTCAAGATAGACGGCACCCATCTCTCCAAGGGTTAGCAACACTTGATCCTTTCACCCGGCGGCCGAATTTTAGCCATTTCCATACAAGTTTAGCTCATTTCATTTTTATAGTGCTACCTAGGTGTTTGATGAAATGCCTAAGCTAGGTAGTTCATTTTTTATGTATTTTGAGCTCAAATTAATTTATTATTTGTGGATTTTAGTGTCGTCTCGGTCCTCACCGCCGTCGATAGCCCCCGCCATCCCGTGACCGGCACCACCTCGGTGAGCCTCTTCTTTTATCTGTTATTTTACAAAATTACTTGTATGATTTGAATGCATAATTATTTTTCTTGTATAATTTTCTTATGTTTTTTATGTATAGTGTCATGGTTTTGATATCCGTCCCCGTCGTCCCTCGTCCGGTCTATGATTCGGATGTGGTATATTTTTATCACTATTTATTTTGTTTCGTGTTTATAACAATCATGCCGACCAAATTGACATAGATATATTTTTATTTAGGAGGTAGTTGAACCGGAAATTCCAGCCGACCCTATTGTAGAGTTTTTTAAAAAAGAAAACAACGATTTGAAAGCAAAATTGAAGATAAGTGAAGATCTTCGTCTCCAATGCCTAGAAGAGAAGATGGTATTGGACTTGAAGATTGCCGACATCGTTGATGCTCACGGGGTCGAGCTTACCGACGTCGTCGCTGTTCACGAGATGAAGATGGATGCAATGCGCTTGAAGCTTAGAAAGATTAGAAAATATGTCATTAGTCAAGAGGCTTGGTATCATTATGCTGTTGGTTCAATAGTTACCTTAGTTGCGATTCTGATCGCATTTGTTGTTGGATTTAAATTCTTTAGATAGTTGTATTCTAGTTTCAATTAATTTATGTTTTATGAGAACTATGTATTACATTTGGTCACTACTATACTTTGGTTTTAATGTGATGAACTTGTATTAATGAATATGATATGTTTCCTATTATGTTGGTTTATCGTAATGGGTTTTAGCGGTGATTTGCAGATGAGTCATCCGTGGATGTACGCTGACCGACGCTCTAAAGAGTACATGGATGGCGTGCAATCTTTTCTCAATGTGGCTAAGGATAACAAGGGCCCAATGGTTTTATGTGTTGTCCATGCAAGAAATGTCGGAATGAGAAGGATTACCCTAACACAGACAGAATTCACCTCCACCTGATAACTTCTGGTTTCATGCCCGGCTATAATTGTTGGACCAAGCACGGAGAAAAAGGGTTATGATGGAAGATAACGAAGAAGAAGAGAACGATGACAACTACATGTACCCTGAATATGTTGGTAACCCAACAGGGAAGCTGATGATGAACCAGATGATCCCATCATACATGATGATTTACGTGGGGTCATCGTTGATGCACATACCCTAGCAGAAACTACACTTGAGAAGTTGAAGTTGGAGCGCATGTTAGAGGATCACAAAACAAAGTTGTACCCAACTTGCGAAGATGGCAACACAAAGCTCGGTACCACACTGGAATTATTGCAATGGAAGGCAGCGAATGGTTTATCTGACAAGGGATTTGGGAGTTTACTGAAAATAGTGAAGGACAAGCTGCCGGCTGGTAACGAATTGCCCGAGAGTGCGTATGAAGCAAAGAAGATTATCTGCCCTCTAGGATTAGATGTGCAGAAGATACATGCATGCATTAATGACTGCATCCTCTACCGCGGTGAGAAGTATGAGAATTTGAATGAATGCCCGGTATGCGGTGCATTGCGGTATAAGATCAGAGCAGATGACCCTGGCGATGTTGAGGGCCTGCCCGCCAGGAAGAAGGTTCCTGCCAAGGTGATGTGGTACGCTCCTATAATACCACGGTTGAAACGTTTGTTCAGAAACAAAGAGCATGCCAAGTTGTTGCGATGGCACAAAGAAGACCGCAAGAGCGACGAGATGTTGAGACACCCGGCTGATGGGTCGCAGTGGAGAAAAATCGATACAGAGTACAAGGAATTTGCACGTGACCCAAGGAACTTAAGGTTTGGTCTTAGCACGGATGGCTTTAATCCTTTTGGGGAGCAGAGCAGCAGTCATAGCACCTGGCCTGTGACTCTATGTATCTATAACCTTCCTCCTTGGTTGTGCATGAAGCGGAAGTTCATTATGATGCCAGTGCTCATCCAAGGCCCGAAGCAACCCGGTAACAACATTGATGTCTACCTGAGGCCATTAGTTGATGAACTTTTACAGTTGTGGCGTGATGAAGGGGTACCTGTGTGGGATGAGTACAAACAAGCGGAATTTAACCTACGAGGGTTGTTGTTTGTAACCATCAATGATTGGCCTGCTCTTAGTAACATTTCAGGACAGTCGAACAAGGGATACAATGCATGCACACACTGTTTAGATAGCACTGAAAGTATATATGTAGGTAACAAGAATGTGTACCCGGGTCATCGTCGATTTCTTACAACTCAGCATCCCCTAAGAAAGAAAAGCAAGCAGCAGCATTTCAAAGGTGAGGAAGATCGCCGGCCGAAGCCACCCCTCCAAAGTGGTGAAGATATATATGATGCGGTCAAGGATTTAGATGTAATCTTTGGAAAGGGTCCTGGACAGTCTGTTCCGAAGGACGCTAACAACCACGTTCCCCTGTGGAAGAAGAAGTCTATATTTTGGGAACTACCCTATTGGAAAATCCTAAAGGTCCGCTCTGCAATCGACGTGATGCACGTGACGAAGAATGTTTGCGTGAACCTGCTAGGCTTCTTGGGCGTGTATGGGAAGGCAAAAGATACTCCGGAAGCACGAGAGGACCAGCAACTTTTGAAAGACCCAAAGAACCTGCATCCAATGAGGACGGATAAAGGACGTCTACGTCCTGCTAGCTACGTTCTTACCAAAGAAGAGAAGGAGATATTTTTTGAAGTCCTGAGCAGTATGAAGGTCCCGTCTGGCTTCTCGTCGAATATAAAGGGAATAATAAATATGGCAGAGAAAAAGTTCCAGAACCTAAAGTCTCATGACTGCCACGTGCTGATGACTCAACTGCTTCCGGTTGCATTGCGGGGGCTTCTACCGGAAAATGTTCGAGTATCCATTGTTCAGCTATGTGCGTTCCTCAATGCAATTTCGCAGAAGTCAATCAGCCCAACCACTCTATTAAGGTTACAGAAGGATGTGGCTCAATGTCTCGTTAGTTTTGAGTTGGTGTTCCCACCATCCTTCTTCACTATTATGACACATCTCCTAGTACACCTGGTCGACGAGATTCACATTCTGGGTCCTGTATTTCTACACAATATGTTCCCCTTTGAGAGGTTCATGGGAGTGTTGAAGAAGTATGTTCATAACCGTGCTAGGCCAGAAGGAAGCATCTCCAAAGGGTATGGAACAGAGGAGGTCATTGAGTTTTGTGTTGACTTTATTCCCGGCATTAAGTCGATTGGTCTTCCTGAATCGCGACATGAGGGGAGACTAAGTGGAGAAGGCACTCTAGGAAAGAAATCATACATATGCAGGGACGGGTATTCTTTCACAAAAGCACACTACATAGTTCTGCATAATTCCACTTTGTGGCTCCGTATATCCAGATGCACAAGGATATTGTACGCTCTAACAACCCGGGATGGATGACTCCGCCATTGCAAAGGAACACATGGAGAATTTTGGCGGTTGGTTGGAAACGCATCTGAACAACAACAACACAGTCTCAGATGAGCTGTTCTTGTTGTCTAAGGGGCCATCTTCGACTATTTGGACTTTCCAAGGGTATGAGATAAACGGGAATACATTTTACACGAACGCCCAAGATAAAAAGAGCACCAACCAAAATAGTGGTGTCCGCTTTGATGATAAGAGCACGAATGAGGCCACGGTCACATATTATGGTTGCATAGAGCAGATATGGGAACTTGACTATGGACCTTGTTTGAAGGTCCCTTTGTTCTGGTGCAAATGGTTCAACCTGAGAGGCGGCGGGGTAAAGGAAGACCCATTGTACGGAATGACTCAGTGGATCTCACGAATGTTGCGTACGACAACGAACCATTCGTTCTAGCCAAGGATGTGGCTCAGGTTTTCTATGTGAAGGACATGTACCAAGCCAAAAAAAAGAAAAGATAAGGAAGTGAATACATCAGCCGACGAGCCAAAGCGCCACATAGTTCTTTCAGGGAAAAGAACCATCGTGGGAGTGGAGGACAAGACAGACATGTCAGAAGATTACGACAAGTTTCATGAAATTCCGCCCTTCAAAGTGACCACTGACCCAAGTCTCAAGTTATACGCGGACCCGTGGCAGAACTGGGTCAGAACTGGGTCGCTGGCAGGTGGGACAGCATTGACCACGCGTGGCCAGTGGGCGGTCACACGTGGCGGTGGGGCGGGTAGGCGCTAGCAGGTGGGCCAGCGATGACCACGGTGGCCACCTTTGACCAGGTTCTGGCCCAAATTTGGGCTGGGCTGGGATTGGGACAGCCTATGTTTTTTTTGAAAGATTTTTTTCTGCATATTAAATTGTTTTTGTTGCATATTTGTATAGTTCCCTCCTTTGAATTATTGTACTAATGCTCTTATTGTTTTATCTTTTTTTGTATTAGTTAAACAATGGATGTCGATGCTCCCTTCGTAACGAGAGAAGGGGAAGAAGAGATGCTTTCCTACATTTTGGAACTCGGTGAATTTCGGCATCCCGCGGAAGGAGCTAAAGATGAGGACTCGGAAATTGGTGGACCCACGCTGTCTGGCGAGGTATATTAAGCCTTTGTTGAGCAGATGTAATAACTGATTTGTGCATATATATGTATTCACACATGTTTCATATTTTTAGACCTCCGCATCGAACCAATCAACTAAACGAGGCCATGCCCAAGGGATGGGCAAAGATGAGCATCTCACAATTGACGAGGTGAATGCAACTACTGGCCAGTCACTGGCACCCGTGCCGAACGCAGTTAAGTTTGTGCATCAATGCGGAGTCACTGTCAGGGACAACGTTTATATCAGCACTCAGGAATGGATTAAGCCAAAGTTAGAGGGAGTTAGTTACGTCGACAAGAGAACCAAAGATGTGCTTTGGAACAAGCTCATTGCACATTTCACCCTACCAGTCTTGGAAGATGAGGTGAAGACAAAAAAAATGACGGACAAAGTCAAGCATTTCGCTCTTAAGAAGATGGCTCAGCAATTCAATAACTACAAGAACAAATTATTCCGTGAGTGGGAAGAAGATGGGAAACTTTCGGATTTCACCAGCACACGAGAGAGGCAGCGGCCTCACCGGCCTGCATTTCTGGAGTACAAGAAATCAGAACGAGCTAAGAAAAGGTCACAAACGAATAAGAATAATGCAGCGAAAAAGAAGTATCACCATAAGATGGGGCCAGGTGGCTACCGAGTTGCCGAGCCTAAGTGGGAAAAAATTGAGTCAGAGTTGCGTGCAAAAGGGCTCACCCCGGTCATAGAGGAATGGGACAGAAGGATAAGTAATTGGCTATTTGCGCATGGAGGGGAGTATGACATGGAAACAGGGGAGTTAATAATTGATGAAAGCAAAGTAGTCAACGGAGCCCAAAAAAAAATTATTGACTTAATTGCCAAGTCTAAAGAGGGAAAGTTTATTTCCGACAAAGAGAAGGACGAGCTGTCAGAGGCCCTCGGGACCAAAGAAAAAGGAGGATCAACACGAGGCTTAGGAGAAGTGCCGTGGATTGAAGGGTTTCCCGAGGACCGTGCCTCTTATAGAAGCCGATTGAGAGCAAAGAGGAGGAAGGAGCAGCAGGAATCAGACCGGTTGATAATCTTAGAAAGAAATCATGACCAGATGGTTGCTCTCTATAAGGAGCAGCAGAAGCATATAGATCAAATGCGCGAACAAGGGGCGCCAACTCTTCAGCTGGAACAAGCGAGTCAAGGCGGCCCATCGCATCGCAGAAGCAGCGTGGCTTCCTCGGTTATGGTCGGTGATGATGAGACAAGTTACCCCATGGATTATATCATGGCGAAAACAACTTGTGAGCTGCATGTCCCAGTATTTAACTTATCCATGAAGGCGGCGGACGGCAATGCATTCTCCATTGACTCTACAACATCGTGACTTGGCAATGCCATTCCAGATGGATTTGCTCGTGTTGGCGTGGATCAAGTTGTACAAGGATATGAATCACTGAACCTTGAGTTCCTAAGAGCTGATGATGAATCGGTGCTAGGGGACGTCGTGGGTGGTCTAATTCTATGGCGGAAGAAATACATCAAGTTTGAAGGCTGGGCGCCAAGGCCACCATCGTCTCCGCCAATTCACGATTCACCACCTGATGACGATGAAGGGGACGACAAGCATCAGTCACCTCTGCATCAGTCGTCTCCGCCGCCGCGTGCGCCGACTACACCGCCGCGTGAGCCGACTCCACCGCCGCGTCAGCTCACTCCGCCGCCGCATGAGCCGACTCCTGAGCCCCGACATAGGAAGGGCGCCACTTCGTCGTCCATGGGATTCGGGCGAGACCCCCGACGTTCGCCCCTCCCAAAAGTATACCAAAGCCTTGACGACCTCAGAGCTTGCGACATGACTAAGGAGCAATTGGATGCGTGGGTGGATGCAGACACAAAAAGACAGCTTGCACGGAAAAAGCCCGAGGAAAAGCAAACATTTACTGCAAAGGAAAACAAGTGGGCTAATGGATTCATCACGGAACCATCACAATATGAGAAAATAAGCCAGATAACTATTTACGAGCTCTGAGTAAAAGTAGTAGCTCTCCGAAGACAAGAAGTAGTAGTGCCAGAGGGAAAAGAGATGTTGCCCAGCTCGGACAACAGGCAAACCAGTCGATAGCCCCGCTCGTAGTTATACCCAGTGGTCATGGCTCCGTGACGGACCTAATTCCTACTTTATCCTTGAAGAAGGACTTTGCTGCAGATGCTGGTATTACTCTTGCTCAACTGGACAACGAAAATATCTTTCTGTCTGATGTAGATGATTCATGGAAATGGAAATGGGGGAGGTCCCTGCTGCGAGGTGATCAGATAAAGTGTCTACCGACATGTATGCGACAACTCCATAGTTGGTACATGAAAACGACAAAGGAATTTGATGACTTTTTGATCTGTGTGAAAGTTACAAAAAATCATTTCGCGGGTGAAGACATGTTCACAATTCAGCTCGAAGAAATCTGGTACTTATACAACCTTGACTCCCTCGACTTGGCTCTCGTCGGTGCCTGCTGTTGTAAGTGATTCAATTCATTTATTTCCAAAAAAGATAAAGTCTTTAGCTCTCAGCTCGTTCATTGCCATCGCTAATTATGCTCACTACGGTATTATGCAGAATGAAGAGTGATGAATGTGGTAGAAAGGGCATCTATGGCTTTGGGTTCGTTAACCCAGTACGAGTTAATGCTAGGACACTAAAAACCACGTGAAGGACACGGAGAAGAACTTGCTAAATGCCCTAATGAAGCAACATTTCAACACGGAGATAATGTTTCCTTACTTCTTCAGGTAAGAGAGTGTTACTCGCTTGTACGAATTAAGTGTAACTGATGATCAGTTACTGACGTGTATATAATCATGCGCAGCGATCATTACATTCTGCTAGTCATTGAAGTTGATAGATCAAGAGTTCAAGTCTACGACTCATTGGACTGGCCTGAGGAGAGGTACCAAAGCATTCTAGATATGCTCCAAAGGTAATTTCAAACATTATCGCACTATATCAGTCTCTCTTATTGATTTCAGAGATATCAAGCAACTAATAACTCATTTATTCTTTTTTTTCGCCGGCAGGGTTTGGAAACAATTCAAAGCAAGGACAAAGGGTTCAGGTTCATTTGAAGAACAGCTGACTTTTGTTCACCCACAGGTAGGTAGTACGGTCTAGCTAGGTCCACGCATCTCTTTATTTATAGTTTTCAATACCACTATATGTTGACTATGATTTGATTGAATTCTATTCTCGTAAAGTGGATCGAGAGGCAACCACAGGGGACCAATTTCGGTGGATATTTCGTTTGCGAGTGGATTCATCGTTCGGTCACTGAGCGGGACCCAAAGAAATTTTTAGACGTACGTGAACAATTATATTCATCAATTGATCTCCAGTGTCATTCATAATTTTTGATAGTCATGATTAATATTCGTATTGATCTCCTTCTTTTATAGGCAGAGCCATTGCGCGAGAGTATGCCACTAAAGAAGCGCTTTCAAGCACTAGCAGAGGAACTTACGGGGTTTCTGCTCAGCGAAGTCATACCTACAAAAGGAACATACAATGGAGAATAGCGGTGAAGTCCCGGTTATGATCTCCCGTGTAACCGAATAGACGGGCTCTAGTCCCGGTTATGATCTCCACACACGTGTAATCGAATAGACGGGCTCTAGTCCCGGTTATGAGCACCTCCATGTAACCGGATAGACGTGAATATATTTTTATTTATGAACATTTTGATATGTTATATGTAGTTTCTGTTTTTAATTAATTAAACGCATATTTTTTGCACCATTTCAATATTAAATTGGGAGGAAAAACAAAAAATTACAGGCTGCCACGTGTGAAGTCCTTGGTCCCGGGTCGTATGACCAATCGGGACTAGAGGTCCTCCACCACGCCCGCGCCTCGGCGGCCACGTGGGAGCCTGTTGTTCCGGGTCGTAACGGACCCGGTACTAGAGGGGGGGCCCTCTAGTGTCGCCTTGCTAGTCCCGGGTGGACACCCGGTACTAGATGCCCTTACGACCCGGGAGAGCACGGGAGGTCAGCACCGGTGCGCGCGCCATGCAACGCAAACCTAACAACATATACGCAATCCCATCCCATCACTCAATTATGTAAGTTCATCATCCAAGTTTTATTAGTGCGAGCTAGCTACTCCAACTCCAATACGCTCGAGTGCATGATATTATACTTAAAATATTCTTTCCATCACCGGCCGGCGACCCTATCTATCGGCCGGCGGCCCGGTGCCGCTGCTTGGGTATGCAACAGTTTGCCGGCCGTCTAATCGTCGCGGCTCGGCGCCGGGAGGGCGGTGGATATCCACCATGGAAAGCGCACCGTACGACGCAGCAACGACTACCAACCCTGGTGGATTTTGACCATCCATCTCTCTCCCCTGTCCCCGTGCGCAAGCTAGCGCACGCCTATATAAACCACACACCGTTCGCAATGCCAATGCATCCAGCATATCTATCGCACTTGTACTGATCACTCGCAGAGTGGCAATTACCTTGAGCAGACGAGCTTGATAGCCTTGGTTACAGAACACAGGTTGGCTACTTGTGCGCATGGCGAAGGCTGGAGTGGTGGCCGGCGTGGTGCTGGTGTGCGCCCTCCTGGTTATCTCATCCGCCGTGGCGGCTGAGGCCGGCCGGCAATGGGATCAAGGGACCGAGAGCAGAGCCGCGGCGGCAGCAACGACGGCCACAGGGAGATGGCGTCTCTCCAGGAAGGAACAGCGGGAGGCGATGGTCCAGACGGATGGCTACGTCGTCGACATTGGCGAGACGAAGAGGAAGAGTCCCGGTGGCCCGGACCCGCAGCATCATTGATGCATGCATGTCACGGCCTCGTTGCGTGTTCTTGTCTTGATAAAACTAGTCACAATGGGTAGTAACTTAGACTAGTAACATGCATATGTTACTACTCTAAGTTACTACATACATAGTGGGGAGTAACATGTGTGTAGTGTCATATTTAATATGTTATACACTCATCTTGGCTTGAAATGTGTGATGTTATGGTAACATAGCTAGTTACCACCACCATCTCTCTCCTCATTAATTACCTGCCGCATCAGATTTTTGTCTATGTGCCACTGATGTTACTCCTATGTTACTCCCCATTGTGACTAGTCTAACACGAAAGAGATACGATTTGGTTTTCCAAGAGCGTATTTATACAGGATGTCATCATTGATATGTATGTATGTACAGGTTAATGACGTAATAAAACTCTATAGTTTTTCAGAATGGAGTAATTCACTAGCTAGTAGTTTCTCAAAACAAACTTTTGGTTTTGCATTCCGTACACTGTATGCCCGGCCTCCAAAATAAACACGCTATACCTTCCTTTTCAGTGCGTATGTTATCTCATTTCAGTCTGCATATAGTCTATACTGGAATATTGATAGACTACATTCAAAGATGCATCTAGTGATATTAATTTCCCGTTGTATACTTAAAAATGTTTGACATAGTACAAAATCTGAACATACACTTTATTTATGAATATAGTGAGTATCCCCTTAATTTTTTTCTTTCTTCGAACGCCACATCGACCTATTAATTTAATTTCTGCTTCCTCCTCCATCTCGGTTCAAGCTAAGACAAAAGTTATTCGTGGTAATAAACTCCATCATCGTTATCGCTGTAGTATCCACCAGCGAAACGGTTGTAGCCGCTCTCACTCTCTTCACTATTGATCCCTATGTTTCTGTGGCCACCCAGACACGCGTGGCTTCTTCTCAATGTAGTATTCGAGGAAGAAAGAAAATAAAAAAAAATATCAGGTGCTATAAGCACAAATCTGAAACCATTAGTTCTCGGATATTGGGCCATTGGGGGTAGATCATGTATTCTAATGGAGGCGACATGGCATCGCCAATGGCGGATTAGATCCACAGATTGCATTGCGTAACAATGTTTGAGCCATGCTGAAAGTGCATGGTGTCCCCATGTATGGTTTTGGTAATTAATGACAATCCTTATGGACTAATGTTTGTGTTGAGTTATTCTTATAGGTTTGTCCATTGGCATCGCTTGAACTCCATGTGTTGGATTCAATGTTGTATGCCATCAAGATCATTAATTATAATGGACATATTGATATGATTAAGAAGATGAAAGATACAAGGTTGATCAAGACTAAGTGCAAAGACTAGATTCAAGTTGATCAACACACAAAGCTAAATGATATATCATGTGGGATCATGTGATCCAATGGTATGGTAAGAAATTGTCCATCTAGCTTTGTGAACTAACACATTATGTGTCTGTGGCATTACTTTGTTTTGGTATGGTATCTCTCCATGAGCTTGCATCAAAAGGAAGATTTCTTATAGGTCATGGAGGATGACGTCAAGTGGTGACCGTCATCAAGGTTGAGATGTGCAAGTTCAAGATGGGCATCTAGAAGATATCATATGCTTGAAGCTTTGCAACCTTTGGAGATAATGGTCAAGTAAAGATGTTCCTAAGAGAGGCACTCCCATCTTGGTGTATGGGGGGAGTGATATATGAGTCTTCACCAAGCAAAGCGCAATCAAGAAAGGTGGTTTACTTGAAGAGGTCAAGATCGTCATCATCTAACTCAAGTTAAATACGCAAGGCAAAGGTATGATCTTGATAGGGTTTCTATTTTACCGGTCTCATGGTGTTAGTGGGAGACCGGGTTTTAGGATAGACGTCGTACTATCAAGAGGAGCTCTCAAGTGAGTAACTTGATCGCATCTTTGTGGAGAGCTCAAACCTTTGCATACTTGGCATATCATCTTTCTTGGTTCTTATTTGGTTCTTCTCCTTGTTGGGTTTTGGTGCTTGTTGTGATCTTCATGACAAGCCCAAGTTATCCGAAAACGGATTTCGTATGGAGAACTTGTTGTGTTTTCGGGTTGGAAATATTATCGGTTTATCCTTGAGGAAAGTTTCACACCTCCATGTGTGTGAACTTAACTCTATTTATGGCTCTTGTTGCTATCTTTCCAATGAAATTGGTTTCACCTCATTTGGATTTCGTATGAGAAAGTTTTGGGGTTTGCAGTTTTACTGAGTTGTTGCAGGTTTTTCTAGGCATGAGTCTCCGGCCTCCAAGACCGGAGTCTCCGGTCTACCCAAGGCCGGAGTCTCCGGACCAAGGGCACCAGAATCTCCGGCCTCTTGCTTTCGAAGTTTTGCTGTCCCGGGCGACGGCGCGCTCGGTACAGGGGTCCGGAGGTGGACCGGAAGTGGCCCGGAGTCTTCGGGCCGGCCGGAGTCTCCGCCCCCTTCTCAGCCCGGAGTCTCTGGGCAGGCCGGAGTGTCCGGTCTCTCCAGACCGGAGTCTCCAGGGTTATTTTCCTGCAACGGCTCTTCTTTCGTGGGACCTATATAAGGCCCCCTTCTTCCCAAAGAGTCAAGCTTTACCCAGCACGATTTTCTCTCTCTCCCCCAGCATTGTTGACCTTGAAAAGCTTGCCCCTCTCTCAATTCCTCCAATGATTCTTGCATATCTTTGAGGGAAAAGAGAGAGGAGATCTAGATCTACATTTTCACCAATCCATCTCTCCTCTAAGTGAGGGGAACCCTTTGGATCTAGATCTTGGAGTTTCATTAGTTGAGTTCTTCTTTGTTCTTCCTCTCTTCTCCCCCATAAGTACTAGTTGTTTTTGGTGGGATTTGGGAGTGAAGGACTTGACCACTTCTTGTGTTCTTGCCTTTGCTTTTGTGCATCGGTTTGCTCTCTCCATGAAGATTCGTGAAAGTGAAATTTCATGAGCTTGTTACTCTTGGGTCGTTGGACCCTAGACGGTGTTCGTGAGGCCTTTTGTGGCTACTTGAGACCTTTTGTGGTCACTTGGGAGCTCTTAATCCTTTTGTGGGTTGTGCCTCAAGATTGTTGTAAGGGACTCCATTTTCGCCCAAAAGGAAATCAATAGTGGAAGGTGAACCGAGCTTTTGGGCAAGGTTCATCAGAGAATAGGGTAAGGCCTTTTGTGGCATCTTGAGTTTGAAACTCACACCCCTCCAACGAAACGTACTCAACTAAAAAGGAGGAACTCGGGAATACATCGTCGTCTCCGCGTGCCTCGGTTATTTCTATACCCGAGCTCTTTACTTATGCAGTTTACATTGTGATACCCTTCGTGCTTGAAGTATTATATCTTGCTATCGCCTTGTTACTTGTTTTGCTTAGCTTAAGTTGTTGGTGCACATAGGTGAACCTAGTTTATTTAGGTTGTATGCTTGTTAAATTAAAACATCTAGTTTTATTCCGCATTTATCAAGCCTAAACCGGAAAAGTTTTAAATCTCCTATTCACCCCCCCTAGGCGACATCCTTGTCCTTTCACATGCTACCACTTAAAATGTTGGTACTCCTTGTTTTCAATGGTGGTATTCCATAATCTTTTTTTAAACCGGGAAATGCTTTGCCTATTTCATTTATTAAGAAGAAGGTGTACGGTTAATTAGTAGAAACTAGGCAAAAACGATACATACATTGCATGGCCACACCCACACCGAACACGACAAATGAAACCCCTCGCAACACGAGGACTACTCCCAAAAACCGAAACCTGAATTGAAATATATCAATCCAAACTTTCCATAATTAATCTTGTTTTAGAATACAAGGGAATCACACCGGTTGAATTAAAAGAAATTGATGAATCATATTATTCTAAGGGTACCCTAAGAGTCCTCTTTAATTTATTTTAAGTTGGCAGAAATACTCATAAATCCCATGCATATCATTTAGCCTACTTGTGATTGTGATATAGTTTACCTTGCACAAATTGTTATCCAAATTACAAATTTTCTGACTTTTTACGCATGTTTCTAGATGTGTTTCAGTGTGTTTGTTCACTCATTGCACTCCCTATGCCGTCAACACTTAAATATCCAAAACATTGTATAATTCGAAGCGCATGGAGTACCTTGTATCTACTGCTTTACAACCTTTTATCTAGAGGGCGACTGACCTCTTGCATGAGTCATGCAAACGGCAAAATTAATCATGAAACCCTGAGCAAAACCCACACCATTGTGTAGAAAGTTGTATAAAACTAATACTTCATTTTTTTATTGATGTGATTCACGTGGGGATATATATAGTGGTATAAGGAGATAGATAAGCTTAGAGTACAAGAAGATTTCACACTTATCGATCAATGGATCAGCTGGTTCATTCTCGCATGTTCGTGTTCTCTCCTGCCGCCTCCGCCTGGAAAGAAATCGCCAAATCGGATCGGCCAGGCCACCAACATGGAAGCGCCCAGCCCAGCTACAGATCAGCGACCGTCCTCCTCCGTGCTGGTACGTCCGTACATGCAATCGCCCTTCTCTGCTCTCGCATCCCATTGGCGTATATATTGGATGTTGCCCTAGTCTATTTGATCTGCTGCTAAATTGCAATATTAGGTGTTACATGCCAAAACATAAAGTCCAGATATTATTTTTTATATTTTGTAACTCTTTTAAACTTTATGTCGTAATATGACGTTACTTAATCGCTTATATCAATTACTTATAACGTCTCGGAATAAAAATGTGTGGTTGGATGTAAACTTTTAACATTTTACGTCGTATGTGTACATATATATATATAGTATTTAAAGGGGTCAATTTTTCAACCTCACACTAGGGCCCCAAAATAATATAGAGCCGGCCCTGCAGAACGCCTGAGCTCATGGTGTTTAAAGATAAGAATCATATGTGGGTAAAAGTTATTTGAAAGGTCATAATTAGCCGAAGATAGCTTGAAGTCCATTTTGAAAAAAGATACTCCATCCAACGATGACACTAGGCGAGCAGGCTGGAACGTGATCCAATGCGAGATACGTTGGACGTCGCAACACTAGCAGAGCGGTAGACGTAGCTAATCTACGAGGTGATCAGGTCAGCGTTGCATTGCATGCATGCATGTTCTTCGTCGAGGCCACGTGAACGGGTGGCGGCGCCGTGGAAGTGTCTAAGAACGTTCCATCCGTGCTTGGATGTGCAGACCTTATCAATGGCTAGCTCTTGTGATGGCAGCTAGCAGCGTCGGAGCCACGCACTAGCTAGGTAGCTCAGCTAAAGTCTCAGATTTCAGCTCGGCCACGTGAACGGGGACGGAGCCGTGGAAGGGTCTAAGAATGTTCCATCCTTGCTTGTGCGTTTCTGCGTGTGTGTGCGTTAGATTATCGGGCGTCGATCGCCGGCCGCACGCCGGTGCATGAAGAACTTGGCTATAAACCTACCTCCTAAGTTTTCAAGTAGTGTCTCAAAAGT
The DNA here is from genome assembly GCA_947311845.1 of Poa pratensis. Classification (NCBI taxonomy): domain Eukaryota; kingdom Viridiplantae; phylum Streptophyta; class Magnoliopsida; order Poales; family Poaceae; genus Poa; species Poa pratensis. The sequence continues at coordinate 47,225,508 of CAMZMU010000060.1, forward strand.
TTGTGTTGGCATTTTAAAACCTCCATTTTGAAAATGGCTTTGATTACACTTTCAGGCATTCATGTAAAGTGCCTTAACAAAAAAGTAACGGCAGTTAATGGAAATTGTCTTTATTTATAAATAATTTTCAGGCATGAATGGAAAGTAGGTTTAAATGCTAATAGAGGTAGAAATTATAGTCCACAATTATAAAAGCTTTCCCAATTGAGAATGTACAGCAGAAGTGTGGACTGATGAACGGACAAGTTTTCAGGATTTCACAATAAAAACTAAAAAAAAGCCGGTGAACAAGTTTGGTCATAGAAATCTTGTGAAACATAAAATAACACAACCAACATCGCAACACGGGGCGCTGGCCAGTGGGTGATGCCACAAGTCCACAACTCACGGCGGCGTACGTGGATGTGCAGACATGCATTATCCACATTATGAATATATATCTCCTGTGAACTATGGGGGGAGGATGAACTCACCATCAACTCAAAAGTTTTGAAGTAAGAAACAAAAAATGGAGAGCAGGAGCACTCTGATGGACGCCCCCGAACAGATGATAGTCCGGATTAATTCCTCTTGGTTTGGGCGAGCTGTGGGGAGATGCGGTTGGGAGATATGAAGTAACGTTTGCTAGTATCTCAAATTTTGTAGTACCATGTTTTTTTCAGGAAAGAAAGTCATTCCGGCGATCTACAGAAGAAGTTAGTGGCACCGCCGGTGATCGATGCATGGGTTCACTAGTGGAAAAAGGGCTTCTTGTACCGGGTGGTAAGGAACTCTGGTCCCGGATGCCCACCCGGTACGCCACAATCGGGACTAGAGGCCTCCACCTCTAGTCCCGGGTGGCTTACGGCCCGGTACAAGAGAGGTCCACGCGGGGCCGTGACAGAGCGCGTGGTTGAGGACTTCTTGCTGCCTTTTTTTGTTTTTCCAGCTTATTGCTACGATTAATCTTGCAAAAAATATGGTTAATTAATTACAAATCAGAAAATAAATATAGCATATCAAAATATTCATGAAAGAAATATTTATGAGAATTCGACCGGGAATAGTGCCCGTCTATTCGATTACAACCGGACTAGATCCCGTCTATTCGATTACAACCGGGAATAGAGCCCGTCTATTCGATTACAACGGGACTAGAACCCGTATATTCAATTACATAGAGGTCGACCGGGACTAGAACCGTTCTGTTCGATTACATGGAGATCATTTCCTGGACCCGTCGATGGCATTGTATCTTCCCTTTTTGTTTATGACATGGTCCATTGTTGGGGATATACCTACTAGGGGTATCACCAGCATGGATCAATCCGGCTAGTCCAGGGTGGCCCGCAGTGGTGGTGAAGGCTTTGCCTGCCGGGCGGCCCAGATAGCTGACGACCAAGGAAGGCGGATGCCGGCAAGGAGGAGGCCCAAGACTGAAGCCCACGAAGCCACCAAGACCAAGATGGAAGGCGGTACTTGCCGGCTAGGTTTAGGACTCTGTATACTTGCGGATACGTAATCTCCTTGTAACCCTAGGTCCAGCCGCCTATATAAGCTGGACCTCGGGACGCCTTTAGGGCATCGAATCAACCTACAACCAACTCATTGTAACCTGTACTTCGGCTATTGCCTTATAGTGAGTTATAGCAGCACGTAGGGCTCCGCCACCGCCGTGGAGCCTGAAGCTGGGTAAACCGCCGTGTACAATCCCGACCTCGACGACGTCCACCTTCTTGCCCTACGTTCACCCTCGGCTAGCAGGACCCCGTCTCCTATCCAAGATGCCGATACGACGACAGTTGGCGCCCACCGTGGGGCCTAAGGCGTCAGGCGTCACGTTCCAGGCGGGAACTCTTGGCGGCATCGGCGAAACAATCGCCGTCGGCCGCGCTGTTCGCTACGGCGACAACCACTACATCAGCTGCGACGAGTCCTACATCCCCGCAGACGACTACATTGTCGGATGCGGAGTTGTGCCGTTTGGCGGCGTCGATGTGTTCATCGGCTACACTTCTGAGGCGTATGGGTTGCCGCGAATTTATTCGCCATCCCACCCGCCCTACAATCAAGACGGATCTGAGTTTGCCTCCCTGAGGAGTCCGCAGATTCAGATCTACACTTTGTCGGCATGACGGGACTGGGATCAGACTCCCAGCCCAACAGTCAAGATCCCGAATCTATTCTTCCTGCACTCCAGGATGATGCGATGTCGGATGCCGGATCCAGATCTACCGTTCACGTCAACGTAGATTCTGATTCCGAAGAAGATTCTGCCAGCATGTTTGAGCAACGGGTCAAGCAGTGTTTTGTTACACCTGATCCTCCGCCTTCTGAGGCGGCTACGGGCTCTCCGTCAACATGCAGCAGGTTTTTGTGGCGGATGTCACCGGTGCAGCCTCAGAGAAGGCGGCGGCAACTGACGCCGCCAACCTGGGGACCCCGGCAACCGATCCACTGTTTCCAGAGCCTCCTGGGGCTCCGAAGAAGAGGATTCTAGAGAAGGGCGAGCCCAGCAAGATAGGAACATGGCGGCCTGGCGGAAGTTCTGCACACGCCGGTGACGACAAAACCAACCGGCTGATTTGGAGAAACTTCGAAACACCTTGGTGGAGCAAACTGAGTACCTCAAAAGCAAGCAAGCAGAGGTCCAGAGCCTCCTCGACGAAGCCAAGGAGGAAAACGCCAAGATAACCGCCAAGTTAGACCCCAAGCGCAATCTTTTCACCACCACCCATTGCCCAAGCCGGCAGGACAAGTGGCAGAAGAAAAGCAAGAAAGGCAGGGATCATGACACCTTCAAATCCCCTGCCCAAAAGCTTGGTTTCGAGTGGGCTACAGCGCCGCAGCGTAAGGACAAGAACGGGGACGTCATCCTCGCAACCCCTGTCCTCAACACTGCAGCCGCCTTGGACATCCTCAACAATGATGACTATGACAAGGACGAGAAGATTTACTACGCATCGATCCTTGCTCACAAAGCTCTAGAGCAGCAGGCCCGTGCTGATTCTCGCGCCGACATGGCGGACGCAAGGGGAGGAAAGTTGGAATCAAAATCCAACGCTTGCAAAGCTGCGGCCGGTGGCAACCCGAAGATCCGTCCGGCTCCAGTAGCCACGGAAAAGGGAAGGACAAGGAAAGACCCACGCAAGTCACCACCTCCCAAAAGGCAGCGTGACGAGGCGTCCAGAACCGGCAACAGGCGCAAGGCCTCACCCCCTCCGCCTAGGCGGGATGAAGGCGGAAGCAGGGGCAGCAAGCAGCCGCCAAGGAGTGGCGGCAATCGCGACAACGCCCCGCCGCCAAGAAGAAGCAGGGACCGCACACAGTCCCCACCACCAGTGCCCAGGCACGAAGGCGGAAGCCGGGGACACAACAACGAGCCTAGGCACAGCCGGGCAGCGCAGGACGAGCCTAACGCCGATAGATCGGCAAACAGCTCAGTCCGCAAGACGCGAGACATCGTCTCAATGACATCAAGGCTGGAAAGCAAGATGCCTATCTAGGACCTGAGTGCTTTGGCCCAGCCATCCGCAACGTTCAAGTACCCGAGACATGACATCAGTGTCAAAAACTCATCAAAGGTACAATGGAGCGGACAAGCCAAACTCATGGTTGTCGGACTACGCGCTGGCAGTTGAAATTGCCGGAGGCAATGGCCTCGTCGCGCACGCTTCCTTCCCCTCATGCTGGAGGGGACAGCCCGAAGCTGGATCGAAAACTTGCCGGAGAAAAGCATTCATAGTTGGCATGACATGGAAAAGGTGTTCACGCAGCACTTCCAAGGCACGTACAAGCGACCCAATACATACACAGATTTGGTTCGTTGCGTGCAAAAGCCAGATGAAACAGCTACAAGCTTCTTGGCAAGGTGGATTCAAACAAAGGCAAGCTGCGAGAACGTAGACGACAATCAAGCAATCCATGCCTTCACCACAGGCCTCCTGAAGGGCTCAAGTCTCAGACATAAGCTCGTACGCATGCAAGTCAAGGATCTCGGAGTCATGCTCGAAGTAGCAGCCATGTACGCACAGGCGGATGATGATGCACGCGATGGAGATGGCGCACATGATATGGCGCCAAACAGGCGAGCAAGTCACAAACGCAAGGCTCCCCAGGATGACAAAGCCGGACCATCAAACGAGGTCGCCGCCGCCTTCGAAGGCAAAGGCGGCAACCGCAAGTGGAAAGGAAAGGGTAAAGATGGCGGCTCCAGCAAGCACGCCTGACATACGATCAGGCAAAAGCCTTGCCCTGCCCAATCCACGCGTCCTTAGGCAAAGTTAACCACACATTAGGGGAATGCCGGTTCATGGAGGACTTCAAGAAGGACCCCGAGGTTGGCTGGAAATCAAAAAAGAGCAAAAAGGCTGAGAAGACAAAGAAGGAAGATGATGATGGGGCAGTTCCATGTCCGAGGATGAGGAACCCAAGCTGGCGCAAAGAAAGGAAATATCCCAAGGTACATGGCCAATTGGTGTGCTTCTGGGCACTCCTTCGGCAAAAGAAGAAAAGGCGGAGATGCGCGAGCTAAACGCCACAGTACCAGACGTTCCCCAGTATCTAGACTGGTCAGAGGAGCCAATAACTTGGGATAGAGATGATCACCCAGATCACGTACCTCACCCCGGCAAATACGCCCTTGTCGTCGACCCAATTGTCGATAACTTCAGGCTCACCAAGGTGTTGATGGATGGCGGCAGCAGCCTCAACATCATCTACGCGGACACTCTGAAGCGCATGAACTTGTCGGAAAGCCAGCTTGACTACAGCAAGTCAAGTTTCATGGCATCGTTCCGGGAAAGCAAGCCAAGTCAATGGGAAGCATCAATTGGAGGTTACTTTTGGGCCTGAGACAAACTACCGCTCGGAGTATCTCAGGTTCGAAGTAGTCCCCTTCAAAGTGCCTACCACGCCATTTTGGACGGCCAGCTTTCGCCAAGTTCATGGCTCGCCGTGTTACATCTACAGCAAGTGAAGATGCCGGGACCCAATGGTACAATCACCATCAGTGGCAACTTCAAGAAAGCAAAGGAGTGCGAGCGTGGCAACGCCGCCTTCGCTGAGGCAGTCCTCCACGCAGAGGAGTTAGCCATGTTGAAAAAGAGCTGATACGTCGCAGTTGCCGGAGCATGTAAAGACCGCTGAGCAAAAGAACACTTTCAAGGCGTCCGAAGACACAAAGAAGGCGGATCTGGTCCCAGGTGACAGCTCCAAGCAAGTCACCATAGGGGCTGGCTTGGACGACAAATAGGAAAGCGCGCTCGTCAGGTTCCTCCGTGAGAATCAGGACATCTTTGCATGGTCATCAGCGACATGCCAGGTGTCCCGAGGGAACTTGCCGAGCACTCTCTTAACGTCTACGAAGGAGCCAAACCAGTGAAGCAAGGAATAAGGCGCTACGGTGAGAAGAAGCGGACAGCAATAGGGAAGGAGATCATCAAGTTGCAAGAAGCCAAGTTCATTAGGGAGGTAGTACACACTGATTGGTTGGCAAATCCTGTAATGGTTCCAAAACCTAATAAGGAAATGAGAATGTGCATTGATTATACCGGTTTGAACAAGTGCTGTCCTAAGGACCACTTTGCTTTGCCTCGTATAGATCAGGTCATAGACTCCACAGCCGGCTCCGAGCTGCTGTGCTTTTTGGATGCGTACTCCGGGTACCACCAAATCAAAATGCGAGAATCCGACCAAATCAAAACAGCGTTCACTACCCCTACGGGACCTTCTGCTACATCACGATGCCCTTCGGTCTAAAAAATGCCGGCGCAACGTATCAGCGGTGTATGCAAAGATGCCTTCACGAGCAAATTGGCCGCAATGTTCACGTCTATGTTGACGACATTGCCGTCATGTCAAGAAAGAAGGCAGATTTGCTTGACGATTTGAGAGAAACCTTTGATAGCCTCCGGGTATATAGGATGAAGCTCAACCCGAAAAAATGCGTCTTCGGGGTTCCTGCCGGCAAATTGCTTGGCTTTATCGTTTCCGAACGAGGGATAGAAGTAAATCCAGAAAAAATCAAAGCGATCCTCAACATATCCAGGCCCAAGGACCTGAAGGACGTGCAGCGACTTGCCGGCTCGGCGGCTGCCGTCAGTCGTTTCATTAGCCGTCTTGGTGAGAAGGCACTGCCTCTCTACCGGCTTCTGAAGAAATCCGACAACTTTGAGTGGACAGACGAAGCAGACGCCGCCTTGCAGCAACTCAAGGACGCGTTAACGTCTGCTCCAATTTTGGCAGCTCCTCGTTCGCAGGAACCAATGCTGCTTTACATCGCGGCAACTAACTTGGTTGTTAGCGTGGTACTGGTTGTGGAACGCAAGACGGAAAATTCAGACTTGCCGGAACAACGTCCGGTTTACTTCATCAGTGAAGTATTTTCCGCCTCAAAACAGCGTTATCCGCATTACCAGAAGCTGGTCTACGGTGTTTTCTACGCCGCCAGGAAGTTAAGGCACTATTTCCAGGAGCATTCAATAACGGTGGTGAGCAAGGCACCTCTGGGGGATATCATCAATAATACAGATGCAACAGGCCGCGTTGCCAAATGGGGCATTGAACTTGCCGCCTTCGACATTGTATAAACCCAGAACGGCCATTAAGTCTCAAGCCTTAGCAGATTTGTAGCAGATTGGACGGAGGCCATGGACGAAGTACCTCTCCCTGAAGATGCATACTGGATCATGCACTTTGATGGATCAAAAATGCTTCAGGGCTCGGGGGCTGGCATTGTTTTAAGAAACCCTCAAGGAGACAAGCTTAGTTATGTGTTACAAATTCACTTCAAGGCAACTAATAATGTTGCTGAATACGAAGCTCTCCTTCATGGTTTACACATTGCCAAGGAACTTGGCGTCCAGCGTGTCCTCTGCTACGGAGATTCAGACTTGGTGGCGCAACAGATACGTGGTACTTGGGACACAAAGAGCGAGACAATGGCGGCATATCGAGCTACCGTTGACGAATTCGCCAAGTGTTTTCTAGGCTACGAGGTCCGCCACATCCCAAGAGCTCAAAATGAGGCGGCAGATACACTTGCCAGAATGGGGTCTGAACGCAAAAAGGTACCAAAAGATGTTTTCCTGGAACACCTACACAAGCCGTCAATAAAAGGAGCAGACCTCCTTGACCCAGAATCGGCAGACCAGTTGACAATGCTAGCTATGCCGTCTACTGGTAAAGCCGGATTGGACGACGCCATATTTGGACTTCCTGATCAATCAGGAGTTACCGGATGATGAGGTTTTGAAAAGGCAAATAATAAGAAGAGCCAAGGCATTCACAATAATCAAAGGCGAATTGTACAAGCGTAGCACCACTGGTGTTTACCAACGTTGCATTTCGCCCGAAGAAGGCAGAGAACTGTTGGATGAGATACATGCCGGCGTATGTGGACATCATGCTTCCTCACGCGCCCTTGTTTCAAAAGCCTTCCGACAAGGTTTCTATGGTTGACAGCCAAGCAAGATGCAGAGACATTGTAAAAGATGCAGGGGCTGCCAACTTTATGCCAGACAATCACACATGCCGGCTCAAGAGCTTAAAACAATACCCATCACATGGCCTTTCGCAGTCTGGGGCTTGGACATGGTTGGTCCGTTTAAAACGGCGCCTGGTGGCTACACACATTTACTTGTGGCTGTAGACAAGTTCACCAAATGGGTTGAAGCTAAGCCTATCAAAAAGCTAGACGGCGCCACAGCCGCAAACTTTCTGTGGGGAATAATCTCTCGGTTCGGGGTGCCTCATAGCATTATCACCGATAACGGCACTAACTTGTCGCAAGGCGAAGTCGAGGAATACTGTTATAAGCATGGTATCCGCCTAGATCTAGCCTCAGTAGCACATCCGCAGGCAAACGGTCAAGTAGAGCGTACAAATGGTTTAGTCTACAAGGATCAAACCACGTCTCGAAGTACCATTGCACAGAGCGGCTGGGGCTTGGGTGGATGAATTGCAATCTGTCCTTTGGAGTTTACGCACAACTCCAAACAGATCAACCAAGTTTACTCCTTTCTTCTTAGTCTATGGCGCAGAAGCAGTGTTGCCAACCGACATGATGTACGATTCTCCCAGAATTCAAGCCTACGTCCAGGAAGACGCAGAAGATGCAAGACAGGATGGCCTTGACCTACTTGATGAAGAACGAGATGTTGCCTTGCACGATCCGCCATCTATCAGCAAAGTTTGAGGCGTTATCACAGCAGAAGGTGCGGCAACGAAGTTTTAGAGTTGGTGACCTGGTCCTCCGCCTAATCCAAGATAGGAAGGGCTTGCATAAGTTATCCCCGCCTTGGGAAGGACCTTTTGTGGTCAGTAAGGTGTTGCTCAATGGTTCTTATTACTTGGTAGACGCACGAGACGGATACAAGAAGAAGCGAGGTCGCAAGCGCAAAAGGAAGGTTGACGACAAGTATGAAGAAACCAAGCGACCTTGGAACATTGAGCAGCTACGTCCTTTTTACACTTAGCAATTTCCACATTGTAATAAGATTATGAAATAAAAGTCTGTGGTTTGCTCATTCAGTTTTGGGATCATGCCATCTTTTGTCTTTTCTCGCAATCATATATCTGTTGTCATAAAAGTTACCAAACAAAATAAGTTTTTGCTCCGTGCTAAGGTTCAAACTTTTTGACATTTGCCGTCTGCCGGCTAAAAACGCAAACAATCTTTGCACCGCCTAATGTGCTTATCTGTCTGTTTGTGTGTGGGTCGCCTAGTAGTATGTCGTTGGCACCAACATGCTGGCTTTGGTCTCTGAGTCTAAATTAGTTGGTATTGCACCTGGTTGGCTCAGCTAAAGTAACTAAGATGAGGTTCCGCCAACATATGAAAAAGCTAAACATGCAAGCGAGATACATATTAAGGCGGGCCACTTAAATAAGCCTACCGCCAAGTGTAGCATAAAAGTTGGCCCATAATATTTACAAACCCAAAATAAAGTTTTTGCGTTAACAGATTAACGCAGTGTTTTGTGCTGCCTTTGCAGGAGGACAGTCAAGGGATTGCCGCCTTGGTAGAGCTGGTGGAGAGATCCTGGGGGCTGACGCCGGCATTCTTGGGGCTGGCTCCGCCATCCTGGGGCTGCGCTTGTCGGCTCCGGCTTCGCCTTCTCGCCTCGGCAGCTTCAGGATCCGCCAAGGAGGGATCGGCTACGGCAACATGCGGTCCGGGTGTTCCTTGTAGAACTTGCGGATGTCAACCATGTTGGCAACCCGGGTCGCATAGCCGCGAACAGACCGCAGCACGTCCTGCATCACGATGGCTTGGTTGTTTTCGTCTTCGGTGGGGAAGTACTCGGTGACTTGATGAATATCAGCCTCCGGGTACCACGCCGCCGTCATGCCAATGCCAACTTGGCGCCGCCTCGTGCTGCTGAGCGTAGCGTGCTGTCGTGTTCGGCTGCCGCCTTCTCCAGCAGGTCCGGCAGGCATCGAAGATGACGGGATCGCCGTCCTCCCCAGGGTAGAACTTGGCGGCAAATGCTTTGCCTGCGCCGACAATCTGGTTGACGATTTCGCCAACTTTCAAGATTCGGGCAAGGCGCGGCGTGTAGCCATCATCTCCCAAGTAGCCGGCACTGCACAAACACAAAGTTACACACTGCAGCTTCAAGTTTCAAGAGTGCAAGGTGACAAAGAATGAAGGATTAGAGACTACCCAAGACATGCTCGTGGATGGCGTTGACCTCATCCAGATGGTTTCAAGTGTTTCCTGAGCTAGCTGGACTGCCTGTGACAGTTGTCCTGCTGCCTTGGGCGTTCTTGTTCACCTGGTCGAGGTTGTTGCTCATGGCTCAAGTTGTCCCGTCAACTTGCTAACCTCGGCATGGGCCACGCCCGCTCATCCAGCTCCTTGGCGTGATCCGCCTTCAGCTTTGCCACCAGCCCAGCAAGATCTGCAGCTTCGTTCATCAAAGCTTGCATGTCAGTGGAGTTCTTGAGAATATCTTGCGCAGTGTTTAGTAATTCTACAAATAAAAAGAAAGACGACTAAAATACTTGTCGGAAAAGGAAAAGAAGTCGGACGAAAAGAAGGCAAAGAAAGCTTTGTCACCTTCATCCTTTTTGCGAGCCTCTTCCAAGCTCGCAATTTGGGCGTTCTTCATCTCCACGTCCTGCTGCAGTTGCTGGCATTCTTTGTTCTTCTCTTGAGCACGGAACAGCTCAAGGTTGGAAGCAAGAACGGCCTGCATGCAAAAACAACATTATGGTTAGCACTATTTAGTCAACGAGACCACTTTGCCGGCTAAAATTTTTTCAGCCGCCAAAGTGCTCGGGGGCTGGGACCATAGGCTATTTTACCTCAAGTTGTTATGCAGGGTCTCGTGGAGATCATCCATGTGCGCGTACCATTTGCGGGTACCTTCACGCATGGTCCTTAGCGTTTGCCGGGGGTCTTGCAACCCTTTGCCAGATTGGAGCCAGGATGGGAGGACGATCCGCCTTGTCAGCCGCCATCTGTCATCCATCTCTGCTTCATGGCAATAAATCGAGCGGCATCATTAGCCGAAGCTTCAGCCGTCTTGGAAAAAGTGGGGTCCGGCAACTGATTTCTTGCCCGCCATCTTCTCCGTAGCCGCCTCTGCGGTACCAGCAGCTGTGTACGTTCCCTGGCATAAACCACGGGAACGCCAACTGTGGGCGTTGTTGGCGCAGCGGCTGGAGAAGAGCGGGTGGCTTGCCTCTGCCGGCAGAATTTCAGATTGGAGCGGAGCTTGGGCATGGCAGGCTTGCCCCTGTAAGCAGAAAAGTGCAAGTTTGTCAGCACAAACTTATATCAAAATGGCTAAGTCAGGGAAAGCAAAAGTTTGCCTACCGCTTGAATGGGACATTCCCCACGGTCTCATCCTCTGCATCAGCGAGGTGGCCGCCTTCTTCCTCTTCTCCAAATCCTTGGTGGAGGTGCTCAGCTTGCGCTTCTTCGACTTGCTGGCACCGGTGTCGTACCAGTTTGGAGCCAAGTCTTCCTCCCCCAAGGTTTGCAGCTGAAAAGGAAACAAGACAGAATATTAATCCAGTACCCAGTGGAAAGATGTCAATGAAATGACAAAGTAGCTTTGGCTTACCGCTGGGGCTGGGTTGTCATGGGTGAACATGGCGACGCCTTCAGCCGCCTTCACCGACAGAGGCTTGACAAGCTCTCTGAGCCGGTACTCTAATGCATCTTGGTCAAGGATGCTGTTGCCGGCGTCATCCGCCTTGTACTCGCACATCTTCAGTGGGCGATGGCGGAGTGGCATTATCTTCCTCGACACCCAGCAGATGACGGTGTCAACTCCGTCAAGTTGCGGAGCCATCATCGTCTTCGTCAAGAACTCGATCCGCCTGACGGCAATTCGAAGCTCAGCCGACAAACTGCTAAGCGGCACCTTTGCCGTCCAACAGGCCTTGTGGGTTGGCGGACCGTTGACAAAAACAGGCATCCCTGTGTGCTGCCAGGTGTCGGGATGTCCTTGCAGTAGAAGAAAGTGCTGGTCCAGTGCTTCACCGACTCGATGTATGGTATCTTTGGTACCAGTCGGGTTGGCGGCAGTTGAAGGTGACACTACCACAGGTTGCTAGATGGCCGCCTGGTATGGTTTGCCGGCGGCACAAGAAGCAGTACTTGAATAGCTCTATGGACGCAGCTATGCCTAAGTACCCTTCGCACAAAGCCTGGAAGCCGGCTAGCACTAGAATACTATTGGGCGCTATGTTGTGCGGCTGCAGCCCGTAGAAACTAAGTACCGCCAAGAAGAAGGCGGAAAGCGGCAGAGACATACCGCGGAGGCTGTGCGACGCCAACATGACGCGCTCGCCGTCTTGTGGGTCAGGCACTGCCTCGTCGCCTGGAACCCTCCAGGAGCATTCCGTCTTTGGCGGAATGTAGCCGCCTTCCTCCAGCTCCTTCAGATAGGCTGACGTCATAACTGACGGCAGCCAGTACCTGGAGCCAAGGTCTCCAGTCCCTCCTCTTCCTCGGCGTCATCGTCGTCGGTGGCGGCAGATTCCGCCGCAGCCTCAGAGCTGGTCGCCGCAAGAGATGGGAGCGGGAACGTCGGAGCAGCTGCTGCAGGTGCCGCCGGAGTTGGGGAAGAAGAGGAAATCTCGCCCGTAGTCACGGTGGCGACGGGGCCCCGCCGCCGCTGGCGCAGATCCAGATCCAGCAGGGGTCGCCGAGGCCGCAGCCAGCGCTGCTGCCGCCGCCGCATCTTGTTGAGTGCTCGCCATTGCAGTGGGAGTTTTGCTCGTGCTCGCCGGAGGAGAGTACGGGGAGGAAGAGCTCGGGAAGATGAGGAGGCCACGGTGGGTGCGAATGGGAAGAAGACCTGCCTCGGTGTGCCCTTTGGGGTATTTATCTCCACGCGCCAAGATCTGTGCCCGAGATTGGGGGGACGCACGATTTCCGCCACGTGCCCACGATTTGCACGTCGTGGCAGCGGTGTCTGCGGCCCTCGCTCTGATTCTTGTGCGTAGTGGAGAAACAATCATGACACATGCCCAAGTCCAAACTGTCGTGGACTGCATGACGTCATTCGTCAACATTTGACGAGACCAGTCAATTGACAAGACTGGTGCCGGGAAGATTCCTGACAAGGGTCAGGCCGTCTTCCCATGATGGCGGCAAATCATCCGACTATGTTAGGCGGACCGCCGCTTACTTTCAACTTTGGAATGCTTCAAGCTCTTCAGACGCTTACAAGACAAGATGGACGTTTCCGACAAAAGAAGACGGCGCCTGAAGAACTCGAACCCTTCCAGGGGCTAATGTTGGGGATATACCTACTAGGGGTATCACCAGCATGGATCAATCCGGCTAGTCCAGGTGGCCCGCAGTGGTGGTGAAGGCTTTGCCTGCCGGCGGCCCAGATAGCTGACGACCAAGGAAGGCGGATGCCGGCAAGGAGGCCCAAGACTGAAGCCCACGAAGCCACCAAGACCAAGATGGAAGGCGGGTACTTGCCTGCTAGGTTTAGGACTCTGTATACTTGCCGGATACGTAATCTCCTTGTAACCCTAGGTCCAGCCGCCTATATAAGCTGGACCACGGGACGCCTTTAGGGCATCGAATCAACCTACAACCAACTCATTGTAACCAGTACTTCGGCTATTGCCTTATAGTGAGTTATAGCAGCACGTAGGGCTCCGCCACCGCCGTGGAGCCTGAAGCTGGGTAAACCGCCATGTACAATCCCGACCTCGACGACGTCCACCTTCTTGCCCTACGTTCACCCTCGGCTAGCAGGACCCGTGTCCTATCCAAGATGCCGATACGACGACATCCATCAAAAATCCCGCAAATCCTCTTGAAGTGGTCGAAAGCGGTCCTTTAGTTCCAAGTTCCTCCGCATGCTATCCATCTATAAAAGAAGGAGAACAATGTGAATATCAATCATCATAACAGAAATTATGAATGACACTCAACACAATTGATGGTAATAAAATAAAACTGTGAATATATTTTGTTCACTTACGTCTAGAAATTTCTGTGGGTTCTGCTCACTGACCTCCCGGCGAATCCACTGGCACACGAAGTATCCACACAAATGGGTCCCCGGTGGCTGCCTCTCGCAGTTCTTTACGAGAATAGATTTCAATCAAATAATAATCAAGCATGGTATGATGGTATTGAAATTTGAATTTAAAAGATGCGCGAACCTAGCTTGTACTACTTACCTTGTCAGGATAAAAACTAAGCACCTCTTTAAATTGACCTGCTCTCCTCGCTCTAAATTCTTTCCAAAGGCTGCCTGACAAACAAATGAATAAATGAGTTATTAATTAGTTACTTGATATCTCAGGAATTGAACAAATTAAAGAGACCGATATAGTACGATACAAAATACCTTTGGAGGACATCTTAATAGTTGGTACCTCTCTTGGGGCCACCCCAATGAGTCGAAGATGTCAACTCTTGCATCATAAACTTGAATGATTAGCAGAATGTAATGGTCGCTGCGCACGTTTATATATATATCAGTAACTAATCAGTTACACTTAACATCGAGTAAGCAAAATTAATGTGTACAAGACAATAACACTCTTAATTACCTGAAGTGGTAAGGAAACAATATATTCCCTTTTATAATCTTGCCTCTGTATGAATCTAAACAAGTTGGCCTTCGTTTCCTCGGGGTGATCCCGTAGCAATTTTTCATTAATTCGGACCGGGTCAACGAACCCAAAGTCAAATATTCTCATTCTGTCACATTCATCACTCTTCATTCTGCATAATAGCGTAGTGAGCATGATTAGAACAACAATGACCGAGCTGAGCTATAGACTTTCTTTTAGAAATAAATGAATTGAATCACTTACAGACAATAGGTACTGACGATCCTCAAGTCCAGGGAGTCAAGCTGGTATAAATGATAGAGTTCTTCAAGATAAACATGTAACTCGTCTTAACCTATGTAATGTTCTTCTGTAACTTCCACAAGGAGCACTTTTTGACCTTCCCTTGTGACATCCATGTACCAGTCATGCAGTCTTCGCATTTGTGTTGGTAGAAACTCTATCTGATCAGGTGGCACTAGAGACTTCCCGTATTCCAGGTCCATTTATCTACATGCATATAGGGGGGAGCTCTTCTGCATCCAGTTGAGAAAGTAACATACCAACTTCTCCAGCAAATTTCGCGCGGTAGGCTAAATCAGCAGTGTCCGCCGCGCGCGCGGAACCCTTATCAGTGGTCACCTTGAGCGGGAAGATCGACTGTTTTGACTGTACTCCGAGCTGGGCAACGTCTCTTTTTCTTTTCCCGCTGTCACTAGTACTTGTCGTCTTGCTGGGGTGAATTCTACTCAGACAGCGTGCATAGTCATCTTTCCTATTTATCTCGACTTGCGATGGATGATTAAGAAAATCCGTAGCCCACTTTTTTTGATCTGCCGTATATACTTGCTTCGGCGGGGGCTTTTTCAGTTCCATCTGTCTTTTATGGTCGGCTGCCACGGCCGCGGCGTTTTCCTCTACAGTCCTGTCCCAAGGTCTCGGGGAGGAACCTTCGAGACATTTGGGAGGGGCTCTGGTCGGGTATCGGCGATCGGTCGCGACGGAAACCCATTAGTGACGAAACAACGGTCTTCGTCGACTGGTTGCTCCAAGTGGGCGGATGCGGCGGAGGAACGGATGAGGTGTCTGCTGAGGCAGCGGCGGAGGAGACGGCTGAGGAGTCTACTGAGGCGGCGGCGAAGATCGAGATGGACTCGTGTTGTGGTGGTCGTCCAAGTCGTCATCATGTGGACTTGGAGGCGATGGTGGCCTTGGCGCCGTCCAACCTGGAATCACGATGTATTTCTTGGGCCATAGAATGAGTCCACCCTGGACATCTCCCAGTGTCTTCTCATCATCACCTCCAGGGATTTGAAGTTCGAGTGATTCAAATCCGGGGCTAATTTGATACACGCCGACACGAGCATAGCCATCTGGAATCTCATTGCCCAAATACAGTGATGTAGATTCACAAATTAAAGCATAGCCCTCCGCCGCCTTCACGGATAAGTTTCTCATAGCCTCATGTAGCTCACAACTTGTCTTCTCAGTGATATAATCCATGGGGTAGGTTTCCTTCGATGGCTCATCAGCACCAACCCTGTGGAAGCCACGCTGCTTCTCAGTTGAGATGGACCACCTGTTGGAGCACCTTCCTACAGCTGATGAGTTGCCCCATGCTCGCGCATTTCATCTACTTGCTGATGAAGGTGGCTCACCATACTTTCTAGTTTGCTCAACCGGTCTGATTCCTCCTGCTCCTTCCTCTTCTTTGCTCTTGCTCGGCTTCTATAAGATTCACGGTCCTCAGGAAACCCTTCATTCCATGGCACAACTCCATGGCCTCGTGTTCGTCCTCCTTTTTCTTTATTACCGAGGGCCTAGACAAAAATATATCTATGTCAAGTTGGTCAGCATGATTGTCATAAACACGAAACGAAACAAATAATAGTTATAACAAACCTTTGTCAGCTCGTCGTACTCTCAGTCGGGAATAAACTTTCCCTCTCGAGCATCGCGAGTGCATCAAGAATTTGCTGCGGGTATAGGAGTTTCTTTCTTTTCATCAACTATTAGATCCCCTGTTTCCATGTCATACTCCGCCCATGCCCAAGCATCCAATTTCTGACCCTAAGGGGCCAGTTATGTGTAATGGAGTGATCCCTTTATTGCGCAGCTCAGCCTCAATCTTATCCCACTTAGGCTCGGCACTTATGTAGCCACCTGCCCCCATCTTAGGTGATATATCTTTTCGCTGCATTTTCCTTATTCTTTTTCGATCTTTCCTTAGCTGCTTCTTATTCCTTGTATTCCAGAAATGCCTTCCAGTGAGGCCGCTGCCTCTCTAGTGTGCCAGTGAAATCTGGAGCTTTCTTTTTCGATTGTCAATCACGGAATAATCTGTCCTTGTAATTGTTGAATTGTTCAGCCATCTTCTTCAGAGCGAAATGCTTGACTTTTTTCGTCATGGCTTGTGTCCTTTCGGTACGATCCAACACCGGTAGGGTGAACTTTGCTATGACCTTGTCCCAAAGCACATCTTTAGTTCTCTTGCTGACCCAACTAGGTTTATGGCGCCCTCCAAGTTTTTGGCTCATTCCATTCCTGAATGCTGATCGGAACATTGTCCCTAACAACAACTCCGCATTGATGCACAAACTTAGATGCATTCGCCTTGGGCTCCAACGTTTTGCCATCTGCAGAGACGACCTCAATTATGAGATGCGCATCTGCGGCCAACCCTTTGGCATGGCCTCGTTTAGTTTGTGCAGATTGGGCCGATGCGGAGGTCTAAAAATTAAAAAAATGTGTTAATACATACATATAGTATCAATTATTCCATCGGATCAACAGAGGCTTAATATACCTCGCCAGACTGCGGAGGTGCACAAATTAGCGAGTCGTCATTGCACTCGATGCTCGTTTGCGCTTCGTCTCTTTGTTCCTCCTCCATTCCCGGACCGGACTCGTTCAAAAATTTTGAGCCATCTTCTGTTCCACCGGCTTCTGCTCCCCCCACGTGTTCACGTATAATGTCAAACACCTCATTTTCAAGGTGTCTGCTGTTGAAGCTATCCATTGGGCTTAACTAATACAAAAGAAATATAAAACAATGTTAGCATTAATTAGCAGAATACAAAAGTTATACAAAAGAAATTTGCAAAAAGTATCACTAATACATAGAAATTTAAATCTACACTTAGCAAAGTTACACTAAATTTCTAACCCTAAATTTCTAACACTAAAAAAAATACATAGCAAATTTAAATCTACACTTAGAAATTTGCAAAAAAGTATCACTAATACATAGCAAATTTAAATCTACACTTAGAAATTTGCAAAAAGTATCACTAATACATAGCAAATTTAAATCTACACTTAGCAAATTTAAATTTACACTTAGCAAATTTAAATTTCTAACCCTAAATAGCAAATTTCTAACACAAAAATTTCTAACACAAATTTAAATCTATACATAGCAAATTTCTAACACAAAATTAAACTTCTATCCCTAATTACTAACACTAAAAAAATCAACCCTAAATTACTAACACAAAATTTAAATTTAAATTTCTAACCCTAAATTACTAACACTAAAAAAATCTAACCCTAATACATAGTAAATTTAAATCTACACTTAGCAAATTAAATTTACACTTAGCAAATTAAAATCTCTAACCCTAAATTTAAATTTCTAACCCTAAATAGCAAATTTCTAACACAAATTTTTTTAACACAAATTTAAATCTATACATAGCAAATTTCTAACACAAAAATTTAAATTTCTAAACATAAATTACTAACACTAAAAAAATCTAACCCTAAATTACTAACACAAAAAAAGAAAAAAACCTCACCGTACCTACTTTCTAACCGTAGCTAGGGCGGCGAGCTGGCCGCGTGTGGCCGTCGAGGCGGGGAGGAGGAGGAGGGGCTCGGCGCATGTGGGGGATGAGGAGGAGGAGGGCGGCGGTGTGTGGTGGCCGGAGCGCCGCGGCGGCGGAGGAGGAGAGGTGGAGAGGCGGAGGGCGACGCGGCGGAGGAGGAGAGGCGGATGGCGAGGTTGGACGAGCGGCGGCGGCGCGTAGGTGAGGGACGCGTGGCCGGCGAATTTGGCAGCCTCACGGCGTAGATTTCGTCGTCGGCAGCGGCGTCCTTCGTCTTCTCGTGGGTCGTGGCTCGACCCGGCGTGTCTGTTTGTATTTACAGGTGGAGGCCTCTAGTACCGGGCCGTGGCACCACCCGGTACTAGAGGTTACCTCTAGTACCGGGCTGTGTTACCACCCGGTACTAGAGGTTTTGCCCACGCTGTATTACACATCACTAACAGTTACATTACTACATAAATGGACTTGCTGGCTCGGAGGCCGTAGGATTAGGGGACGGCGGAAGGAGCCAGCCCCGTTCGGGCCGCCGCCCGGTTCTCGCGCGTACGATTTGCGGCGGAGGGCAAGATCCATGGAGGATGAGTCTTTCAGCGCCCAAACCAGCTCGGAAGCCTCCTTCGCGCCTTGGGCTGGCAGGCAGTTCTGTCTCGCTGTACACGGTCATGTGGACGGACTGGAAGGACGCTTCAATGGTCTCCTGCATCTGCGGCCCGCCGCGCTCTTCCCCATGGTCGTTCCAGTCGAATAGTCATCGTCGTCATCCTCCTCGTCGGGAGGGGCGGCGGCGACTGGTGGAGGTAAGGCTGCGGATCCCCACGTCACCACTGTGGCGTACTCATCCTCATCGGGGTCAGGACGTCGGACCACGCGCGCTCGTACGTCCTCCGCACCTCCTCCGCACCGGAGCAGGAGGCGGTAGCAGGGCATTCCTCTCCACGCCGGGCTCGTGGGCATATGGCGGGATAGGCTCCCGCGTAGCGCCCAAGCGCGCTCTGCCAAGCACGCTCGACCTCATCCAGAAGGCGCTGCGGCGGGCGTGGCAGATCCATCTCTTGGAGACGATGCGTTCTTAGCTAGGATGGTGGATTAGACTTTACCCGTCGGCGACAAATATAAAGACCTCCAGGGCAGCGCTGGGGGAGGACACGTGCCTAGGGCAGTGCTGGGGAGGACACGTGTCGTGACCGCAAAGCCGGCCTTTAGTCCCGTTGTGTTACCAACCGGGACTAAAAGAAGCACAGGATCGTGAGCCGTTGGATCAGGTGTGTGTTTCTTTAGAGGGCTTGTAAGGCCGTTGGATTTTTTAGAACCTGTGTTTCATCGTGAGCCACATGACCCTATATATAGCCCCCTCCCGGGCACTCACAGCACTCATTGTAGTTCATTTTGGTATACAAGCATTCGGACTCCCTGCATACGTCCAACGGTGCATTTGATATGCGGCACTCATAGCCACCGTTGGGCTATATGCAGGGAAAACCGTATGTTTTATTCTATCTACAAAATCCTTCAGTTTTGTCGACCGAATACAAATCATTTGGATTCCTGCATACATCCGACGTGCATTTGATATGTGGGCACTCACGAGCCACCGACGGGCTGTATGCAGGGGAAACCGTGTGTTTTTGTTCCAACTTTTTCCAGCGCCTTGTAAGCCGTTGGATTTTTAGAACCAAAGATCAGTGTTTACAGTTCTCTTCTGAGTTTTCAGAACACAGTTACATAAAAGTTGAATACATTGTTACACACACCAACAACATCCCTATCTAGTCTTCACTTTTTCTTCGAGTGTGTCCCTTCTTCTGATTGCGCCGTAACCATGGACAATCTTCATCATTTAACTTGATGCTTGGGTCAATGTTCACTTTGAAGGGCGGAAAATCATGAAACTTGTTGTAATTTTCTGACATGTCTCTTGTCCACCACCCCATGAGTTTCTTTTCCCTGAAAGAACTATGTGGCGCTTTGGCTCATCGGCTGATGTATTCGCTTGCTTATCTTTTTTCTTTTTTCGTTTGGTAGACATGTCCTTCACTAGAAAATCTGAGCCACATCATTGGCTAGAACGAAGGTTCGGGGTCGTACGCCAGATTCTTGAGAGCCACTGTAGTCAATCCATACAATGGGTCTACCTTTACCCCACCGCCTTTTTAGGTTGAACCATTTGCACCAGAACAAAGGACCTTAAAAGAAGGTCCATAGTCAAGTTCCCATATCTGCTCTATGTAACCATAATATGTGACCTTTGCCCCCTGTTGTTTGTTGAATTCTCAAAGCGGACACCACTATTTTGGGTTGGTGCTCTTTTGATGCTTGTGCGATCGTTAAATGTATTCGCATTTATCTCGTACCCTTGAAAGTCCAAATAGTCAGAAGAGGTCCCCTTGAACAACAAGTACATCTCATCTGAGACAGTGTTGTCATGTTGAGATGTGTTTGCAACCAACCGCCAAAATTCTCCATCTGTTCCTTTGTAATGAAGGAGTCATCCATCCCTGGGTCTTGGAGCGTACAATATTCTTGTGCATCTGGATATACGGAGCACCAAACTGAAATTATTAGAACTGTGTACTGTGCTTGTGTAAAGAATGCCCGTCCTACATATATTGATTTTCTTCCTAGAGTGCCTTTTCCACTCAGTCTCCCCTCATGTCGCGATTCAGGAAGACCAAACGCTTAATGCCAGGAATAAAGTTCAACACAAAACTCCATGACCTCCTCTGTTCCATAGCCTTTGGAGATGCTTCCTTCTGGCCCAGCACGTTTATGAACATACTTCTTTAAGACTCCCATGAACCTCTCAAAGGGAACATATTGTTAGAAATACAGGACCCAAATGGTAATCCGTCGACCAGGTGTACTAGGAGATTTGTCATAATAGTGAAGAAGGATGGTGGGAACACCAACTCAAAACTAACGAGACATTGAACCACATCCTTCTGTAGCCTTGGTAGAATGGCTAGATCGATTACCTTCTGCGAAAT